>JAQFZO010003344.1:0-10153 GCA_034695885.1 Geophilus flavus | reverse complement strand
TTCTTCCTAAATCCAGAAGATGCCCATCTGTTCGATGAGGACACATTGAACGAAAGTTTCGTCACCGTCGCCGGCGGCGAACAAATGGAAAATTGAGTGCAGCCAATCGAAAGACTTTGCGTAACTAAAAACGACCCCATCGTCGCATTGTGGAGCCCGGGCTGGTGACAGAGCTCCCCTCCCACTTCTAGATCCTTCTTCGGGGCCACGTGCGGCGACTCCGGAGTCCGATATTGCGCATCGTCAAAAATCTCAGGTAACGGAAAATCGTACGCAAGTCCCTTCCTTACCACTTGGAGTATGTGACAGAACTCCCCACCCACTCTGGATCTGCTCCTTGTGTGTTTGGTTTGCGACCCAAATACGATTTTCTCAACTTCCCAAACTACTCAAAGTTGCACCCGTTTTCCCCAATTTAAAATACTCAAATTTTTTTACGCTCATTTAATCCCCTTTTTTAAAACAAAATACGTACTAACAAAATTCATTTAATTTTAACCCATTTTCGATACATTTTCTTTTTACTACTAACATCCATTTTGTGCCGACAAAAATATTTTTGTCGACACCAGTGTTTTAATATTTTTTGTCCCCTTTTTTTGAGATTCTTTTTCAGAAAATTTTAAATCGTCACATACTCAGATCGCGTTATCCATTCCATTCCGTTGCGTTTACATTATTCGTTTTTCAAGCTGATCGTACGTTTACTTCGACTACACCTACCTCATGGCGACGATTTCCAAGTGCGAAACCGAATACGTTTATTCCGTCCAACAAGTCGTTCGACGCGTCGCAAAGAAAATTTTACTTTTAGTTTAATTTAATTCATTTTTATTTATTTTAACATTTTTAAACCTCAGGCCAAATGAAACTAGTCGAATGTATAACGTACCATTTTTTATAACAATTTATTGCTCGTTCTTTTACATAATTTAAAAACAAATTTGTGATAACATATCAAATACCTTAAAATTATTTACGTCACGACGCCAAATATCTTTTATATAAATTTATTACCTTGCTCGATCTTACCCTTTTGCCGTCCGTGATAAAATTTTATATTTAATTTAAAATTTCTACTGTCGTAATTTTATAAAAAAACCTTTTACCTGTAAAATCGTAATTTTAACACGTTGTTCGTTTAAAAAACACTTTTGTAAGCACGTTCAAAACTTCCCGCAAGCCAGTGGTCGTTAGTTTAAAATTAGTAAACACATTTAACGTAATTTTAAAGGGGGGTATACATGCCCTGGCTTGACGAAAATTTTGAACGTGCGGAGGTGTAAGCGAGCTGGTCCCGGACCGCCTCCTTACACTTTCCCCTGGTGGCGTTTTCCGCCACCCACTGTAAAAAATTCAGTTGTTTGTACGTTTCTCAATGAGCAAGTCGCGCTTCGCTTGCTCCCGGAATAAATAGTTTCCAAATACACCAAACGACTCAATCCGTTCTGTTCTGACACCGGAGAATGCTCCGAGACCTAGAGTCGGCTGAGTCCGATTACATGGCGAGCCCAGCAGGATTCTTTTGAAGAAAAATTCGAATTTGACAACCTGATTCGCAGTCACCATCATACGAACGACCCGAGCAAAACAACGATGAAATCGACTGAAAACAACAAAACAACCGTTTCCAGAGCGACTACAGTGCAATAATCGTATCCACGACATCGAAAACTACAGGATTCGACATGGTAGGAAAGTTTTGAACGTGAAAAACGAACAATTCCAACCCCAAAATCCGCCATACTCGCGCGCAAACCTCTCGATAAAAATTTTCAAAAGTCGTTTAAAAATAGAAATTTCGATGCCCACTCACTCAACAACTAAACAAGTTTTAGGCCAAATAACACATGCAAAAGCCATTTCTAACGTCAAAAATAAGAAAAAACTAGTTTTAGTGTGCGAAAATCGAAAAATTAAGTGATTTACAGCCTCTATCCAGGTCCCACTTTAATAAAACAAAGAGCCCTTTGTGAGACTAGATTCGCATCACATGACAGCTATCAGCCAATCCCTAGGCACGATTTCCCCGCTAAAACTTGTAGAATTCGCGCCCAGAAAAATTTTTCCTCATGTCTGAGAAAGAAAATAACAAGAAAATTTTAGAAAAACCGAAAACTGACCCACAACAACCGATTTACGATGCCCCACCAGCAGCGTAGATTGTGAAAAGCGTGCCCAGTGTGAAAAAAATAGCGAAATAAATAAAGGCAAAGCCCTTCGCTTCATTTTTTGTGTGTGCTACGTAAATAAATAAAAAAAAAAAAGTGACAAAATGGCGACCGGCGGCTTTGATGACGACGACGTCGATTTTGATGAACTTGCACAAGAAGAATATTACAACCAGAACTTTAATCAAAGAAATAACAACAGACAACAGATGTACAACACTCCGTTGCCTCCATCACCAGCGAGTGGTCAACACGACAACACAAACATGAACTCAGCTCCTCGAGCACCGAACGATGAGCCAACTCGTTTACCTGCACCCGTGTCGCGCGAAGTACGAGATTACGTCAGCCAACAGGCAGTTCAACAAGCACTCGCCGCCGCACAACAACAAGCAGCGCAGATCCAGAGCCAAATCGACGCTCAAATCACTCAACTACGACAACAAGTTGATCAACAACTGAACAATTTCGATCAGCAACTCAACTCGGTCAACGTAACAAGCGAACGAACACGTTCTGAAACAGCCGACGGTTTTCAACAAATCGCAGCCATGATCAACAACATGTTTGTACACCAGAATCAACAACCTCCAGCCGCGACTAATCAACAAAACAATAACACCGTTGCTGCCAACAACCAAATTCAAAACTCAAACACAGTGCAAACATCCCAAACACGTCACAACATACCGTCACCTGAAATAAGCAGTCCAACACAGAGTGGGAATTTTCAACAACAACCAAATCCCACAGTAAACAATAATACAAATACGCAACCAAATAACACGCAATACAACAGACCAAATCCTAACTACCAACAACCTAGTAATTTTAACTTTCCACAATTTAATAATGCTAACGCTTACAATAGAAACAATTTTAATCAAAACCAGGCTCCACCTACAAATGCAAATAATAACGCGCGCACCCAAAGTCACTCATACACAACATCTGGAAATAACAACAATAATGACAATACAGACGACATCTTCGGACAGTATATGTTGACTGAACCAACTCCTGCCCAAAGACGCACATACGAACGCGCCAGAATTGATGAAATACTACCAGACATTCCACGTAATGACTGCATCCAAGCCTTCAGAGTACGACAACTCCTAGGCACGTTCAGCGGCAAAGACAGAGCCCTTGCAGCACCATTCATCAACGACCTTTCCGGCATGCTGCGAATGAACAATTTCAACGATGAATTGCGCCTGTTTACCACATCACTCGTCTTCACAGACGACGCACGCAGATGGTTTTCAAACAACCACTTTCTCAACTACAATGACATGGTCGACAAATTCACACGAGTATGGATGACATCAGACGTCCAAGCACGAGAAATGCTAGAAGCAAGAAAGATGAAAGAAAGTGAAACCATCGACCAATACCTACTTGACATCCAGAAACTACACGTCGACTCCGGTTCATCAAGAACTCCAGCCGAACAACTAGAATTCGCACACAAGAATGCAACACTTATTGCGAAAAAAGCACTCGACATCTTGAACTTCCGAAACATACACGAAGCCATTGCAAACGCTTCTGGAATTCAAACGAAAATCCGCGCCATCAAATTAACACAACTAGAAGACGAGCAACGCGGTGATTCACGTTGGCTACGCAGAAATAATAATAATTTCAACAACAGAAATAACAACGGCAACGCCAACAACAACAATGGAAATTTCAACAATAATAGAAACTCCAATGATAACAACAATGGAAATCGAGGGAACAGTAATAACAACGGAAATTACAACAACAGAAACAACTCCCAACAAAGACAGAATAATAACAATTCGAATAACAACCAAAACTCGACCCAGGCAAACAGACTCGCTGCACAAGAATCACAAGTTGCCCCTTTGCGCAACAATTCTGGAAATAATAACAACAACAATAACCCCAACAACACTGGCCTCGGCTACCTTGGCAGAAATTTCGACCCCAACTATCGTAAGAGCAACCGAAACTTCAACAACGGAAACTACAACAACAACGGAAGTTACAGCAATAATGGCTCGTATAACAATAATCAAAACAACAATCAAAACAATAACCGAAACAACAATCAAAACAATAACTCCAACAACAATCAAAACCAAAACCAGGACCCTCAAAGACCAATAACCTGTTACAGATGCGGCCAACCAGACCACATCAGCAGGAATTGCCCTTTAAACAACAATAACAATAACAACAACCAGGGAAACGACCAGGGCCCCACCACGAATTAGCGTGCGTGGACGTAACTGGGGCACTCCCTTACGCTAGGGAAATCCACGAAATGAAGACAACAATTTTTCAAGAATTAAATAACGAAACCATCACACCAATCAGAGTTGACTGCGACGCACGAATAAAAATTCAATTAGGCTGTTACGAAGGACCAGCTCTTCTAGACTCAGGAGCATCAGCATCTTTCATCACACTCCGTTTTTACGAAGACACAGCCAAGGACATCTGTCAATTTATTCACTGTGCTGAAAAAGTCAATGCAGTCGTTGGCGACACCGATGTACTATTTGCAATCAGAGCCGAAATCACATATTTGAACAAAACCATACATCAAATCTTCAGAGTAATTCCTGGCAAATCCCGTCTAGTAATTTTAGGACGCGACTTCCTAGCCAGCGAACGAATAAAAATTGACATCGGAAATAGCTGTTTCGAAACCATGGATGGAAGAAAACACAAACTCGACCCAGAATTAGAGGCCGGAATTTATAACGCCGAGTTCACTCAGAACTACCCTTCCACTCTGATGAACGAAAGCGTTAACCAAAATTCCAGAGCCCGAACACAGTTCTGCGGAAATACAAGTGTAGAAAGAATTGGAATGACTCTACAAGAAGGTGGCAAAATACACCACATGTCAAGAAAACCATACGAAGTACTCTGCTTTCCAAGAAACGACAGAATAAATGATTGGCTCACAACTGCCTTTACAATAAAAATAAGACTACATTCTTGCCCATGCTACGCCTTAATTGACCCCGAAGCAACAGCATCCTTCATATCTTGGGATCTACACACCGTAGTACTAGGCAACAATTCCGACAAAACCTACGAACCAGAAATCCTCGCAGTAGACGATTATGCCAAAAACATACTATTTCAAGTACGAATGCTACTGACATACAATGCCACTTCCATCGATCACAACTTCAGAGTGGTATACGGACCTTGCCGATTCGTCATCCTTGGCCAAGATTTTATTCAAAAAGAACGATTACGTGTCGATATGCACGACATGGTTGCCGAAGACAAACGTGGCCACATAATACAACCACACCATGTAAATTACGCAAGAGAAGGACACATCAGCGAAATGATGAGCGCCTATGTACAAAATGGCCGTCCGACAAATGATCCACCATCACAGCAAAATAGCAACACCACACAAACTACATCACATTTGGACAATGTCCAAACCAAACAATTATCTACAATACTCGAAAAACACAAGAACATCTTTAGTGAACAACCTGGACAAGTAAAAGGAGTAACACATGAAATCAAGCTGAAACCAAATTCCACTCCAGTTTGGTCAAATGCACGTCCAGTAAACGCAGCTAAAAAGAAAATAATCGAAGGAATTGTCAACGACCTACTAAAATGGGGCTATGCACGACCAAGCACCAGCCTATGGGCCAGTCCTGTTCATCTAGTCCCCAAAAAGAATGGCAAATGGCGTTTAGTAACTGACTTTAGAGCGGTAAACGCACTCACTGTGCAAGAAAAGCGACCAATCCCCAGAGTCGACAACATCTTTGACTCAATGGGAGAAGCAAACTATTTCACCTTACTCGACTGGACTGCCGGTTACTGGCACATCATGATGCACAAAGACAGCATTCCCCTCACATCAATCAACACACACATGGGACAATTTGAATTTGTCCGTATGCAATTCGGACTCTTCGGAGCCGGGTTTACTTTCCAAAGAGCTGCCGAAATGGCACTTGGTGACGCTCTAGGTAAATTTGCATATGCATATGTTGACGATATCATTGTCTTTTCTGACACGTTCAAAAACCACATAAAACACCTAGACATAATTTTCGAAAGATTACATGAATTCGGAGCTCGACTCAAGTCTGACAAATGCTCCATGGCGGTCAAAGAAGTCCAACTACTAGGACACGTTGTCAGCAATGGCACAATAAGACCCAATCCCGACAAAATTAAGGCTATACAAAACTTTCCCCCACCTACCAACGCCAGGGAAGTGAAACGATTCTTAGGCATGATCGGTTATTACCGACCGTTCATTCCGAATCTTGCAAACATGGCAACTCCGTTGTCAAGACTTACAAAAGAAAGCCAACCGTTCGAATGGTCAAACGCAACACAACAAGCTTTCGAAGACTTACGTGATCTCCTTTCGGAAGAATCACTGAGATATATGCCTAACTGGAAAAAAGAATTTATAGTCCAAACCGACGCATCATATCACGGATTAGGCGCTGTATTGATGCAAGAAACAGACGACAATGTCAGGCACCCCATCGCCTGGGCATCTCGACAAATCACAGACACGGAAAGAAACTATAGTGTGACACACTTAGAAGCACTAGCTGTGATTTGGGCATTAAACAAATTTGCCTTCTACATTGAACTGATGAAAGTCACGGTCGAGACCGACCATCACGCTCTCCAGTGGCTACTCACACTGAAAAATCCTAAAGGACGTCTAGCACGATGGGTATTCAACCTACAAGGACACGAACTCGTCATACGATACGTTCCTCCTTCGCGCTCAGTTGTAGCTGACGCCCTCAGTAGAGCTCCATACGAAACACCCATCCAATCCTTCCAGTCTGCCCCTCGAAAAGCAGACAAAGAAGCCTTCGGTCTATGCGACGACGAATTCGAAGATCCGACAGAGATGGCACAACCATCTGCTAACTGGCTAGAATGTTACTACGAAGAACATCCGGAAAGATTAAACCATCACCCAAAATCAGCCAATTCACCTCCGTGGTCCGAAACCCAAACCGCAGAATGCCTTCTACTACAAACTTCGTACGACTACAAAGAGTCACCACCTAAAGGCAACGACATTGTCTACCTTCCAGGCAATGCCCAACCACTAACTCTCTTCCAATGCCAATTTATGGGAAACGTAGAAGCAAATATAATGACGAGAGCAAACAAACGTGCTCTTACATCTGGTACTGACCAACCTCAGCCAAAGAGGAAATGTCTCGGTTGCCCTGATGACCACCCAGAAGAACACCACACACACAAAGAAAGTGAAGAAGAGAACACAACTGAAGCATCCGAATCGATGATCCCACAACCACCTCAGTCCATACTGGACCCCACACCTGAAACAGACGGGCGGACAACTCCAGTAGTAACCAACACACAAAACTCAAAAACGCAAGACGAGTCAACAAAAACGCAAGACGAGTCAACAAAAACGCAAGACGAGTCAGCAAAACCGCAAGATGAATTAATAAATTCACAAAATGAAACATCTGAATCTGAAGCAGAAAAGTCAGAAAACGACGAGTCAGTCAAATCAGACGGGCGGACGACCACATCTACGTCCACACAAACATCCGAGAGTGACTTTGAAGACGAAATTCCAATCGTCCAAAATAAGCCACCTAAAAGAGTTAAAAAGAAAAAGAAAAGAGGCCGCCCAATAAGACCGGAAAATACGGTAGCACGAGCAGCCGTCAGAAAAGCAAAGGAAAGACTAAAAGATACACCTATTCCGATGCAAATTCAACAAAAAGACAGCGACGACAGCAGTAGCGAGTCTGACTCCGAAACTGACATAGAAATATCAGATGAACCTGACATAGAATTCGTCGGACGACTAACAAACCAACTCGTGAAAGTTGAACAACAAAAAGATCCACTGTGGTCAAGAGTAAGGAAATACTTGGCCACAGGAGAACTTAAAGGAACCGAAAAAGAGAAAAAAGAAGTGGAGAAAAAATCCAAACACATGAGAATAAAACACAATATGCTAAGACGATATCCACCAGTCGACAAACATGGAGTCGCACCCCAATACCAAATTGTGGTACCGACCTCACTCACGTACGCATATTTTAGAAAAATACATGATACCCTATGTGGAGCACATCTTGCTAGAGACAAAATTACACACTTAATTCAGCAAAGAGCCTTCTGGCCTAACATGGAACGAATAATTGGAAAATATGTCGCACACTGCCAAATGTGTCAGCGAATAAAACCCCCAACGCACAAACCATACGGTTTACTAGTGTCAGCCAAACCACAAAAATTGTGGCGTACGATCTACATAGATCACATGGGCCCAAAACCCACAACAGCCGATGGTTACACACACATTCTCGTAATGGTTGAAGCGTCAACAAGATGGACACACATCGTCCCTGTAAAAGACACACAATCAGAAACGACCATCAAAGAAATCGACAAATTAATGCAACATTGGGGATACGTGAAAAATATCATCGCAGATAATGCACCTGGTTTCAAATCAAAACCATACAAGGACGAATGTGCCAAACGAGGCATTAAACCCGCCTACGTAACTCCATATCACCCTAGAGGAAATGTCACAGAAAGGATGAACAAGATCATTAAACCAATGATCACAGCATTTATCGAAGACCACAGAGAATGGGATCGACATCTCGGTCGCCACCAATTGACATTAAACTCCACTGTCAACACATCATTGGGTTATTCACCATACTTTTTGATGGTCGGACAAAATGCAAGAATGCCTGGAGACTTGGACAGCGACTCCGATGGCGACTTCCTACCAGATGACCGAGTTGAATACTTAGACCAGAACTTAAAGAAGTGGCGCAAGAAAGCCGATGAGCTCGCACAGGCAGCCAGAAGTAAAGCAGCCATTTACTACAACAGAAAACGTCTGGACTTCGCATTCGAACCCGGAGAACTCGTATTAAAAAATGTCAACAGAGCTTCGTCGAAGAAAAGAAATGTTGCAGCTTCGTTAATGCCGCTCATGGAAGGCCCTTACATGATTACGAAAGTCCATAGACAAAACACAGTCATGTTAAGAGACGAAACGGGCAAAGAAATCGGCCCAATCCACATTGACGAGTTAAAACAGTTTCGTCCCCCTCTGGACAACCAAGGAGAAGTACCGAAACAACTAGAAGCCAACTACATTGACACAGAAACTCCAATACCCGACGAAGAAACCGAACCAGAACTTGCAATGTCCACAACGGAAATTGCATACCAAACAGCCATGTTAACATCCGTAACACTAAAGCAATTTCACGACTTGGTAAACGAATTGCCACCATCGAATTTCCGAACAGAACTTCGACAAGAACAAGACACTGCCTACGATTGGCACAACAACGCCTGTGACCCGAAACAAGAATTAGCGTACTTACAGCACGTGACTGAAGTAACGCCCCTCCAAGCTTACCGTTTGGAAATTCAGCGCTACTAATAAACCAAAAAAAGAAAAAACCCAGTATCAAGAATGGTTGAACGGGAGATACTAGTCTTAGAAAGAAAATCAGATGTAGTATCAGAAAGTTTTTAAATATTTTTGGTTGTCCTGAAGATAACCCTTCGTTGTATATACTAATTGGCATCAAAATGCCTGCGTCATCAAAATCTTGCAAGTACACGTTTTACGTGTGGCCTTCTACTTCATTTTCACCGGTGAACCTTCTTTTTTCCCTTTGGAGCAGTCTCTTGACGCAATTCTGTCTCCAGGAGAGATCGCATAAAGCCCAAAGCTGGTGGGTTGATAAACCAGTTGACTCTGAGGTAGTCTTGTACAGTTTAATTCAAAACATAAATTTGGTGAAAATTTAACAAATTTGTAAATACGCCCAATTAAATCCAAATTTTGTACATAAACACGATAAAATTTTTAAATCGGAGAAGTTGACCCAAACTGGGGGGTCAGCAATACGGAAAACTTAACTAGTCATTTTTCGGACAATATTGTCTAATTTTTGTTATTTTTC
>JAQFZO010003343.1:0-10154 GCA_034695885.1 Geophilus flavus | reverse complement strand
TAGATTTAGGCCTATTTCGGGTTGATTAACTGGGAAAATAGGAGTTTAACCTTGAAATGACGCCAAAAATAGCCGGTTTCATTTGGAACTGCGAAATTTCGCCAACTTCCCACGCTATTGTCTCTACGGGTTAGGGAACTCCGTTTCCGCGTCGTGTTTTACAAACAACAGTGCGTAAATTTGGCTTTTATAAAAGAAAATGCTGACTCAAGGTTAAAGCGTATGTTTTTCTTTCCCATTTTAGTAGAAAGAAATGATGTCACTGTTCAACTCGACACAACACAAGAGGGCAGATGAATTACGACTGTGAGTGAGCACGTGCCCTGTGATTGGTCTAAATTATTTTCCCCTACAATGACGTAATCATTTTTATTTTTAAGGATAAAAAAATGATTTCGCGAGGGATTGTGGGTGTTGAAATAGATTTAGGCCTATTTCGGGTTGATTAACTGGGAAAATAGGAGTTTAACCTTGAAATGACGCCAAAAATAGCCGGTAGATGGCTTGCGAAATGAAAATGGCGGATGTTTTGGTCGAGTGATTTAGTTTGCATGCGTAAACGATGTTTTTTCTTCCAGTGTTTCGTGAATGTAGGGAAGCATAAATCAGTTGGTTTTTTGTTTTTAGGGATTTTTAATGCGCCCCCTATTGGTGGGAAATTGAATCGAATGCAATTTAAGCTCGGGGTTTTCTCGTTCGCCCTCCGAAAGTGGTGTCATGTGATTTTATTTTTCATTTTTTCGGTCATGCGCAATTTGTCAGTCGAGTCGAGTGTGGTGGAAATCGATGAGGAAATGGGGCAGTGTCCTTGTCAGTTTTTTGACATTTGATATCGATTGCGTAATCGATAAAAAGGAGGTTTGCGTGATAATGTGGTTTTGTACCAAACGATATGACACCGTGGTTTGTTTGGTTTTAAATTTTCATATCGATTTTTTTAATTATTGCCAAAATTTTGATGTTTTTAGACATTTATCGGTGGAAAAATCGATTAAAAAATAGAAAATTGATTTAATTATCAAAATCGATTTTTCAAATATTAAAATACGAGAAAATCGATTTTTTTTCCCCCAAGGACATTTGTAATCGATACACATGTTTTGAATTTTACAAAAAAATCGATTTAATTTATCGAAATCGACATTTTCTTTTTTTTTTTGGTATTTAAAAATGAAGAAAATCGATTTTTTTTTCAAGCAAATTTACAATCGATACTGTTTTTAATAAAGAGAATCGACTAAATTTATCAAAAATGACGTTTAAAAAACGATTTTCTGTAAACAAAATTCAAAAATCAAGAAAATCGTATTTTTGTTCAACTAAATAAAAAAAATTATCGAAAATCGACGTTTTAAAATCGATTTTTTTTCCCCTAATAAATTTCATAAACAATGAAAATCGATATTTATTTCTAAGAAAATTAATTAAAAACTCGATTTTCTTTCACGAAATTCCGAAAAATCAAAAAAATCGATTCGTGACTCAATCATCCGCATCGACCTTGAACATCGATACGTTCCGTAAGGCGAGATTCCCTCGTCTGAAAACAGCGAATTATTAAATGAAAAAAAAAAACCTTGGACTCTCGATTCGTGACTCAGTCCGATGATATTTTACCCCCATAATGCACTTTACGCATTGACGTCACGTAAGATAACACCACTTCCAACTCAGATGAAATCACAATTCATTTCGATTTCACTTTTTCCATCAACCCAACTCCCGACTCATTAAAAAAGAAAAAAAAAATCAATCGATACAAAATATCGATCACAAACTTAATCATTTTTCCAAAAAACCAGATCACGTGACACTTCGATAAGAAGAAAATGAATTTTTACTAACCCTCATTAAAGGTTTATTTCTTTAGTCGTTTTTGTTTATCGCCATCTGGTGCCAAATTCTAAATATAGATGTCCTTGAGTGCACTCCCGAGATTATATTTTTCTCCCGCTCTTGGATCCGTGCCAGGTTTTCCAGTTCACTCGCTGCCATTAGTCTCGTGATGTACGGCGATGTTGTTACGCTAACGACGTTACACGTTTTACTCCATTTTTATTTTCATTTATATATTTACTCTGAGGGTCTGTCGAAAGACTCGAAACGATAAAAATAGGCCCGGGGATCGCGAAGGTGAAATTGGGTTTGGGAAAAATGAAAAAAATTCATTCGGGGGAAACGAAGCGGAAATTTTTCGTCGTAGGTTTTGCGTGGGGTAGTGGGAAGGGGTGGAACGGAAAAATAGAGGAAAAAACGGAAAAAATGATTTTTACGAGGTTTATTTGTATAAAAAATTTTATTTATTTATTTTATTTTTTTGGCGTTCAATATTGGGTTTTGGATGGATTTTGATGAGATTTTATGGGATTTACGTGAGGAATTTGTGCGAGAAAACGAAATTTTTCGATTTAAAAAAAAAAAAATGATAAAAATGGATTTGTGACTGGTTTTGAGTTTACTGTGTTGTAAAAAGGTCGATTAGAACCTTCGGGGACACTGGAAAAGGATGATTTCACGGCGTTAAATCAGGTTAGGCCTAACCCCAACCTTGATAACAAAAGACAAGCGAGAGAATAAATCTCAGTACATGCCCCCATCCCCATACCCCCTGCATAATGCAACGTCGAAAAACTAGTCCCTGGAAGGAACCCAGACCTAAAAAAAAGAAAAATGCCATTTGCCCCCATTTATGTCGAATAATAAATTAAAAAGGGGGAAAAAAAATTTTTTTTGTTTTTAAGAGGGGAAAATAAATTTTTTTTTTACGGTGAGAGTTGATTTTGATGTTTATTGCGAGATTTAAGCGAAATTTCGAGACTTAACATTCGTTTTTAAGCGAAAAACGAAGGAATTTTCGCATTTTTATGGAATTTTTTCGAAATTTCTTTAATTTTCTTGCGTAAAAGTGAATTTTATCACTAATTCAAACCGTACGCTACATTAAATTCCCAAAAATTCGTCTTTAAACCCCTCAAAAAACTCCAAAACGCGATTAAAAATCAAGTTAGGCCTAACCACTGCGAACAACCGACAGAACAAATCCCAATGCATTCCCATCTAACCACTGCACGATGCCACATTGTGAGAAAATAACAACAAAACTACATCCAGCACGGAACCCAACGAAACACAAACCCAAACACGATTAGACACAGAACAGTGCCGCGTGTAACAGGTGTGATCCGCATAACAAAAGAACAAATCACGTGCTTAAATTTTCTCTCGCTTTTTTTTCTCTCTCGCCACACTTCCACCCCTCGTGTCCCTGAGATTTGGTTTTACCCATGAGTGTGTTGGCTCTAAAATTGCCGCAAGGGAATTCCACGCACGCTCCCCTCTCTCCACCTTGCTGCGTCTGTGGTTCGTGGAACCTGACGATTGCTCAAGGCGAAAAAGGAGCCTTGGAGGGAAGATTATGCAAAATGGAGGTGGAGGGAGGCGCTCAAATGAGAAACAGGATGAGGAAAATTATTTGACCTTGTAGTAACCTTGGAATTTTTTTTTCTACACTTTTTGGGGATGAAATGGCGAGGATTTATAGTGTTTTTTCGCTTTTTAGATGAGAATTCTTGATTTGAGATTATTTTTTTCATGCGGATAATAAATTTCGCTGTTTTTTTCGAGTGACCTTGGGTAGCCATTTTTTTCGGATTTTTTTCTGGATGGTGGTGTATTTTACACCTAAGAAGTTTCTGGCTGAATCGGTGTTTGAATTTGGCACAATTTTAGATGCATTATTGCTATAAACAGTTGCCACGACACATTGAAACAGTCTGCATTCTTTTCTATTCTATTCTAAATTCTTCTGATTTACAAACATCTACAACGTACCCATACAGCTAAATGCCTGCCACAATGACAACGTAGGACTGTACATATACAGGTCGAACCTCGATTTAGCGAACTCGGATATAACGAATTGCTTGATATAACGAACTATTTATTTGGACCGTACTGCACTAAAACAATGCCAAAAACATCTCGATATAACGAATTCCGCGATATAACGAACAAATTTTCTGGTCCCTTCGTGTTCGCTAAATCGAGGTTCGACCTGTACATTGCATGGAAACGGCAGTCTGCATTCTTTTCAAGTTTGAATTCTTCCGATTTACTATAAAGTATTCTACGAAGTACCCACACAGCTAAATGCCTGCCATGACAACAATGTCGCACTATACATTCTCTTGTCTTGAATTCTTCCGATTTACTACAAAGTATTCTACAAAGTACCCACACAGCTAAATGCCTGCCACGACAACAATGTCGCTCTGTACACATCCTATGACACAAATTCTTTTCTAGTCTAAATTCTTCCGATTTACTACGAAGTATTCTATGAAGTACCCACACAGCTAAATGCCTGCCACGACGACAATGTCGGACCATATACGTCCTACTCGTCGTTACGAAATCGGTTTTTCAAGGTCTGTGTGCTCGACAATTCGGACACGTCCCTAGAAAAATGCGATTTCGTGGCGAAGTGTCGGATCGTTGCTGGGAAAGAGGAATGGGAGAAATGGATCCGAAAATGGTTTTCGAAGGGAGGAAATGAAAATGCCGATCAGGCGCCATCTTGGCTGCATCCTGGCCAAATTGCAGCGATTGGTTGGTGTGGTTTTATAATATAATTTAATGTGTGTCGTAACTGGAGGTTATACTGTGTCTTGTGGTTTTTGTGGGAATGTATTATGGGATTTGGAATTATTATGTTATTATAACTACTGTGTTGATGTTGAAAAGATTAAATGGGAGTTTTTTTTTTATGCGTGTGAAAATGAGTGAAATGATATGGAAATTTAGTTGAATGACCTTGAATTGGGTCAAATGTTTATACAACTTTTTTTCGAGATAAATAATTCATGGTGTCATTCTTTAATGTAAAAAAAATTACATTATAACAACAAAATATGTGGAAATCGTGGAATAATATAAAAGTCGATTTAATTTAATCCATATTAGTAAAATTGCAATTTAAATCGATCGATGATGCAGCTAAAACTTAAAAATTGGCTTTAAAATATTATTTATCAATAAAAATCGATTAAAATTATCTTAAAAAACACAAAAATCGATATAACTTATCTTAAATACTCAAAAACCGATAGAAATTAGATTTCCTATCAGTTTTTTTTTTTGATAAATTTGATTAAAAAACGACAATAAAACTATAATGAACTCAAATATCTGCATTAATTCGATTTTTTTGACCAATTTTCTTCAAAATCGACTAAAATTCGATACTCAAACCAACAAAATCGACTTTAATCCTAAAACAAACCAAAATATCGGTATCGATTCAATTTTTCGACAGATTTTCCTCAACATGGACTAAACAATCGATACCCCAACCAAATTTCGTCCAAAAATCGAATAAAACATTAGAAATCGGTCGAAAGTGGTGAAATTTGGTCAAAAAATCGAGAAATATCGGAAAATATCGACATCAGTAGGTTGGGGGATAAGTCAAATGACACCAAATCCACCAACTGTTAGGCAAGTCCCAAAAACAAACTCAAATATCGACTTCATTCCCAAAACAAGCCCAAATATCTGCATAAATTCGATTTTTTCACGGATTTCCTTCAAAATCGACTAAAAATCGATAGCCCTCGACCAAAGTTTATCAAAAAATTATATAAAACGATGAAATATCGGAAAATATCGATATTACTCAGTTGCTAAAAAAGTCACGTGACACCAAACAGTTTATCGAATCCTAAAAATCAACCCAAACATCGCTTAAATATCGAATTGATTCGATTTCTCAAGCAATTTCCCTCTATCGCCATCCTCCCCAAACAAAAATCGATTTTTATTCCCTTTAAAACAAGACACCCTGTCCGAAATGACTCTCTCGGGGAATGATGGGATATGACGACCGTTTCACCTCCGACCTCTCGGCTCAAGGTCAGCCAAGCAGATGTGCTCTCGCTTGCTGCTGCGGCTGCTGCTCTGCTGCTGCGCCTCCACCTCCATAGAAGTCGCTCTCTCGAATCTTCTATTTTCAAATTGTGTGCCAAGGACACATTAGAAAACACACAGAAAACAGAGATAAAGAAAGGGAGGAAGGCAGGCAAAAGTGGCGAGAGGAGAGGAGGAGAGGCTGAACTCACCTGAGGGAGAAAACCATAGACGCACACCAGGTGGCATTTATGAAATAAATACCACTTCCGTTTAAGGCTCGATTGAATTTCCGCTCATATTTATTTTTTTTTTCTAATCGTGACCTCTCTCGTTCCTCATACGTCGAATAATCGGAGAAATCTCGATTTTTACGTGTAAACAGGCCTTGATTTTACTAGGGTTGACTATGATGTTGATGTTTTCTTGTGTTCTCATGTAGACGGGCCTTGATTTTCTTAGGGTAGATCGTGGAAATGTATCGAAAAAGTCGAT
This sequence comes from Geophilus flavus, assembly GCA_034695885.1. NCBI lineage: Eukaryota > Metazoa > Arthropoda > Chilopoda > Geophilomorpha > Geophilidae > Geophilus > Geophilus flavus. The sequence goes on along the minus strand of JAQFZO010003343.1, from coordinate 3,755 downwards.
TTTTCATGGGTTTTCGTGATTTTTTTTTAGTTTTTGTGTATGAAATCGATATATTTTTTTCTGTAGCGATATTGTCTTCGATTTTACATGATTTTTGAGTGAAAATCGGTATTTTTTTGATTTTTGTAATTTTTGTTTGTATTATCGATATTTTTCGTGATTTTTGTGTGTAAAGTGGATAATTTTCCGTGATTTTGTGTGTAAAATGGGTAATTTTTAGTGGATTTCGTGTGTAAAATCGATATTTTATTTTCTCGATTCTTCGTCATTTTTGGATGTATTATCGATATAAAATCGAGTAATAAAAAAACCATGCCGATATTTCCAAAACCGAGCGATATTTCTCGAAATCTGACGTTTTCCCTCGTATAATCGATACAAAATCGAGTGAGGGTATAAAATCGATACGATATTTTTTAATTTAACCACATTTTTTTTCTCTTTATTCCACGTAATTAAATTTTTTTACGACTATACGTGTGAGTGTGCAGACACGGTCTTATCACCACGACCTCCCCACCACCTAGCACCAAGTGGCCCGCTCCAAACGTTCTTTCCCTCCCTTTTGTCGATGGCCTGTCCCTAACCTGTTTACTCGCTCAGTTGATGCAGTTGCGAGTCCGATCAGGTTGGTAATGAAAGCAGCTCCGTCAGGTTCATTGACACGCAGCCTGGAGGCGAATATTTGCGGCGAAAAAAGATAATTGAGGAAAAACGGACCTTTACACAAATCGGATCACGGCCTACGCTTTCTGTTTAATGGCCGGAGCCCGTCGTGCGGGATCATGTGCAACGTGCGTCCGTCGACGAAAATCGTTCGCACCACCGAACGGAGACTGCGAGGCCATGTCGACGTGATTTTACACGACATTTCCACGCGTGTCGGAGATGATGTGTGGTGCGGGTGACGTGGATTAACCAGGATTAATAGCCAAAATCGACACGAGATGGATGCCGTTCTTCAAATTCAATATCCGTCGCTTCTACACGGTTTGCGGTACGTTTTTCCTTGAAATTTCACATTTTTAAACAAAAAAATTGTGTTTGTCGACCTCCGTTTTATCGTACGATAGCTTATCTCGATCGGGTTTACGTAAATGCGGTACGAAAGGTCGGTCGGCTTTGGTCGGTTTGTTAAAGGCCGTGTTTTTGTTTGCGTTTAAAGAGTTTGATTTTTTTTTTCTTCTTGTATATATAGTGACGTAATCACTATAGAATCCGATAGTGAGTATCGTAAGCATCGTATCGTGTGTGGTTACGGATTATTTAAGGATGTAGATTAGATTTTGAGGGTTTTTAGTCATCATTTTCTAGGAATTCCAACGAAACGTTTCGTGTGAGCCGTCGATCCGAGTAACTCGAGTTCGGATTTTTATCACACGGTGGCGCTACTTCGTAGTTTTCGACGTTTGTGTCAGGAATCGGGATTTTATGATTTCCGATTCAATTTTTCGAGTTTCGCTATTTTTGAAGGTTTTTTGGGATATTTAGCGATCAGGGAACGATTGGGTCGTGTTCTGGGACCGGTCGAGACCGGGGGATCGTTGGAAAAGGAAATTTGTTGTTTTTTAAATTTATTTTAATGATTTTGTTGAAAATAATTTGATTTTTTTGTTGTTTTTGTTGCTTTGTTGTTTTCTACACCTGTGAAATTAAAGTTTGTGATCAGGCCTTGAATTTTTTTTGAGGTTATTAAATGAATCATGGGAAAAATGGGATTAAAGGGAGTAAGAATTGAGGAAAGAAAAATCTAAAATGGCGCCTCTGTTGAGAAAAACTGGTTTTATCAGGTCATGAGTTTAATGAAACTGGTTTTTTTCATATTTTTTTTATATATATCATTAAAAGTGATTTTTTTTCATTAGAAAATGGGGGTTTGTGAAGGAAGTCGATGATCAACAATGAATCTACTGGTTTTTTCCATTGTTAAACAGTCTTTTAACATTGTTGACACGTTTTTTGATGTCCCTGGTGGTAAAAACCGTCAATAAATAATGAATCTGTGACCCTGGTGGTGATTTTTGGTATTTACAAAGGTTTTTGGGTGTTATGTAATTGAGTGATTGTTTGTTTTGTTGTTTATTGATGACAGGGGGAGGAGGGATATTGTTTGTTTTTGGTGTTTTAGGGTATGATTTAGGGTTGGATATTTTGGTTTATTTATAAATACACGTGAAACTAGAATTGGTGTGTGTGTTGCAAGGTGAATGGAATTTGGGTTTAATTTTAACCTGGGATTATTTGTGTTGTTAAAAAAATGAGGGGTTTATTTTGGTTTTGGTCTAAACCAAAATAAACCCCACAGACCCTTTTAAAACATTTGAGGCTCTGGATGAGTTTCAGGTGTTTTTTTTTTGTTTTTAAAGGGTTGTTTGAGAGTGGAACTGTTTTTGAGTGATTCAATTGTTGTTTTTTGATTGAATTTGTATTGTTTTGTGATTTACACTTGGTTTGTTTGTTTTAGGGTGAATGAACACTGTTTTATGCTGTTTTTCTTTGTTTTTGATTGAAATAGTATTGCTTTACACTTGCTGAACACTGTTTTATACTGTTTTTTCAGCATAAAACAATGTTCTTTTTTGTTTTAGGTAGATCGAACACTGTCTTATGCTGTTTTTACACCATAAAACATTGTTCTTTGTTTTTATGTAGAATTTGCATTGTTTTTCATTTCTATTCATTGTTTTAGGTCGAATAAACATTGTTTTATGCTGTTTTAACATCAAAAAACAATGTTTATTATCGATTTAGATAGAATCACCATTATTCAATGCCATTTTACACATTTTCATTGGTACAACCCGCTTTTACAACATAAAACAATATTCCTCTTTGTTGCATTGTCATTTCCCAAGGTTGTTTCACCATATGACCATGCAGAAACAACCTTTTCATAATTCTATCCAATATTACAACGTCATCACCATTGTTTAACTCCATTCCCCTCATTTTCGACTCAAATTTTATTCTTAAATCCCTCCAAAAATCCATTGTTTACATGATATCGTACCCGATTCATAACCCCAAACAAAACACTAGAAAACTTTTCTTTTTCCTTCTCCATTCTTATCCTCCTTTTCTTTTTCTAATTTTTCAACAATACCCTTAAAAAAAAAAATAAAAATAAAAAAAATAAAAAATGTTGTTATTGTATTCTTATTTAATGTATTTTTTTTCTGGCCGAGTTCCAGCTGGAGCCGGTTGGAGGTCATTGGCTCATTCCCTTCTCTGTGTTTCTCAGTGCGGCCCTCATTCAGGTTTCCTCAATTTCCTACTTCCCTTTCCCCCCCTTCCAACATCCAACATTGGATTCTCCCAACTTCCATCAAGGTCAAAAGAAAGAATGATGGCTCCGTCGTCATGGCAACCAAAAAAAGAAAAAAATATCATTTTTTCATTCTTTCCTATATATATGTATGTATGTTGCTTCCTTTTGCTTTGTTGTTTGTGTTGGGATAAATCATCCTTATTTTTGGATTGTTAGAGGGAGGGAAGGGAGAGAGGAATTGAGGTTTGTTTTGGTTGGGGAGACCAGTGGGGTGGTGTGGTTGAGCCTGGTTCCAATAGTAGCTGGGTCTAGTTTACGTTGTAGTACAGTTTGGATTTGGTTATATTGTTAAGATTAGAAATTGTTTTATATCTTTAATAACAACAGAATAAACCTAACTCACATTCACTACGTTTACATGGTCACAAATAATCCGGATTTTTTGTAGATTATCTTGTTTTTAACAATTGTTGAGTATGTCGTTCAT
>JAQFZO010003342.1:0-10158 GCA_034695885.1 Geophilus flavus | reverse complement strand
AAGGGTGTAAACAACTCTCTTACTTCTTTGTGTATAACCTTAAAATATTCAAAATGTGTTTATCACAATTCAAATATACTAAAAAATAAAAATTTAGCTGTTTGCAGTGTCTACGGTTCAATTTTTCTTGGAATGGCTTCTCTTTGGATCATAACAACCGTTTGTCTCTTTTTGGGCATATACTTAGTAAGTTGACATTTTAGATTAAAATAAGCCATTAAGATAAACATACCTCATTTTCTCTTCTCACAGTCTGCTGCCTATTTAATGCTGCCTTACCTTGTGATGCAAGTGATCAGCATGCTAATGGCCAGTTGCAGCATCATCGAAAGGATGTACATAGCTGAGGTACCGTATAAACTGTATAGAGGCGTACCAGTATAAACACATACCATTGATTTTATTTATATTTTATTATTTTTGTAGGATGACATGAGTTTTGTTGCAGTTCCATTCATATTATTTGGTGTATGGTTTGGATTTAATGAAATAAGAGTAGTGTAATTAATTTTTTTTAAAAATTTTCTTAGATCCCACAATTCATCGGTGTTTATTCATATTTCAAAGAATTGATGGAAGCCAAAATGAACATGCAGAATGTCAATAGACCCATAACTTATTATACTTAAATATATTCATGTAGTTTTGTACAATATTATTCATTTTTCTAATCAATTAAGTTGGTACTTCGTAGTGATTTTCGTATTTTGTAATCTTTTGTACGACTTGCTTCAATAAATTAATTAAAAATTCTGATAAAATACAATTGAACTTATCCAAATCAAAAAAGAAATAATTTCAAATACTGATTTGTATATGAAAATTACAGTACCATACGTATTGCACTGTCATGGCCTCTTTAATTTCAAATTCGAAGTTATGACGTCAGCCCTGTCAGCCAATAAGCGTCGAGTTGACCTCAAGATCGACTCACCCAAGTCCTTCAAGTTAAATCTTGGCACCCTTCTCGCTCACAGTGCGAAAGGAGAATTTATCAACGAATTTTCGTACTTTTTCACACACTTGTGATTTATTTTCACCCGTAACTATTCTATAAACAGTTTAAAAAATAATATAAGATCGCTAACTTCTAATTTTATTTATTTATTATAGGTAGCACAATGAATTCTCCTGTTAGGCCTATCCTAACTAACGTAACTCTACAACCAATCATCGCCAAATTACTGAATCAACACCCGGAATGCAACAACGAGTTGGACGTCGCTCGTATTTACGGTTTCGTTACGATACACTCATTTCGCCAACATCTCAGAGAAAATAAAAAACTAGAACGTGTAAATTACGAAATTTGTCCATTGTGCAGTAATTGGGGTGAAAATATCGAAACCCACGTGACCTGTCTCGCATGCGACGGCGTTGGTATTTTGACCCTTCAGACTTTTGCCTTCTGGGCCACCCTCATCGCAAAAATTCGTGCTGGTTGTCCGATTTCCGAGGAGAATCCCAAATTTGTCAGTTACGTCCGTGAAGTGCAACCCAAACTTCAACCAGTTAAAGGAGCTCCTGGAGCAGTGTATCGGTTTAAGGTCGCAATGGCTAAAAACGATGTATTGACCAATCTATTGATTACGGAAGATCTTCGCCGAGATATTGCCACAAAACTTCCATGGGAATACACGATGTTTGCTAAAAGTATCGAAGAATGAAGATAATGTCAAAATGTTGCGAATGTTAAGGATCAGAAGATTGATTCCTATTTATGAAGAATTTTTGTCACGAAATTTGGTTGAGTTTTTGCAGAATTTTTTATTTTTCTTTGATAAAATGTCAACAAGAAGTTGATATTTTATTTTCGTGTATGTTCGGATAGTTTTTGATTTATTTTATTCATTTGTTTCGTCTGTTTATTCATTTTATTTGTATATTTTAGTGACATTGACAAGTGTTTGATGTTTCATATATTGTGTTTTGAAGAAACCAAAGAATGGTCAAAATATACCTACTAAAACGTTTAATTTTTTGGAATAGATTTTATTTTCTGCATGTTTTCAATATTTGTATTTTATCTGATTATAATGAATAGACTAAAATTTAAAATAAAAAATAATCAGTGTTAATTACGTTTCTTTGAGTAAATGTTTATTTTCTTCATGTTTGGTGCTGGTGAGGCAAAACTATTCATTTCATCAGTGTGTCTGAAACAAAGACTTATTAGTCATTACGTAATTCATGAACGGTCCCTTAATGTTGTGAGTTTTCGGATGTGGTGAAGAGAAGCCATTTTATGTACGGGGACTTATCACCTGAAAATCTGTTTCACGCATCATAGGAAATTTGGAGTGGGAAATCTGATGGTGTCACGAAAATTGAAGTAGCTCTTCCTGAGCTTCTCTGCAACATTAACTTCACCAGCATTAAATTTTTTTTTTATTCTTTTTACAAAATTAAATTTAATTCTTTTTTTTCTCTGAATAGCCCTTCCATTTTAGGATGGATTCCTACTAATTCAGGGATGCTCTACAATTGTCTAATTGACTTTTTCGCACTTTTTACCACGGTTGTTGAGATATATACTTGTAGATTATAGAATGCCAAATTTGAGGATGATTGGTTAGGGCACTTGTCTATCTTCACAGTAAATGCATAAAGGTGGACAAAAAACTTGTCGAGTGAATTTGTAATCCAACAGTTCAGTTTTTGTCAGGTCCCGAATGAGGTTAGTTGCTGTAGTCTACATCGCAGACTCAAACCCCCCCGAGGTGACATTTGTATTTGCTATATTTTCTACATTAATTCAATATTTCTACTAAGATGCATGAAAAGTGACCAACATTAAACTTGACCAAATTAGAAAACTCAAATAACAGAAAAAGAAAGAAAGAAATTACATTTGAAAGTTATGTATTGAACCGTAATGACCTCACATTTGAATTTCAAAATTCGAACCAATGACGTCAGCCAATGAGCGTCGAGTTGATCCGAATTGACCTCACTATTAATCTGGATCAATCGAGATCCACTCGTCCAATCCAACTCGCTCGAATCTTGTTACGGAATCAAAGTTTAATCCTGTGATATAGAAGAAGAATTTTCTCACACATTTGTCATTTATTTCCACTCGTAACTATTCAATAAGCAGTTTAAAAATCACTAATATTAATATTTAATTTTATTACAGGTAGCAATGAAACGAGTTGCTTATTTTTCCGACGAACAAGGCGCCCACTTTAGGCCTACACTAACCAATGTAAATCTACAACCTCTCATCGCCCATTTACTCGAACAGCACCCGGAATGCGACAACGAGTTGGAAATCGCCCTCGCTTACGGTTTCGCGACGATACGCACGTTTCGCCAACATCTAAGACACAACGCAAGTTTATCACGTGTAAATATCGAAATTTGTCCATTGTGCAGCGGTTGGGGCAAAAATATGGAAACTCACGAGACCTGTGTCCCATGCAAAGGCGATGGAGACTTGACCTTAGAATCTTTTGCATTCTGGGCCTCCCTTATCGCAAAAGTTCGTGCAGGTTATCCGGTTTCCGATGAGAATCCCGAGTTTATTCGTTACATCCGTGAGATGCAACCGAAGGTTCAGCCTGTGAATAGTACGCCAGGTTCGACGTATCGGTTCATTGTCGCAATGGCTAAAAACGATGCCGCGACCGATCGATTGATCACGGAAGAGCTTCACCGAGATATTTCCACAAAACTTCCGTGGGAATGCAAGATTTTTGATAAAATTACAGAAGATATAGTCAAAAGCTTCCAGTTGGAGAATGCGAAGGAACAGCAGCAGATCGATACCGGTACATGTTTGTAAAGTACTTTTGTTACCAATATCTCGACAAGATGCGACGATATTGGATTTGAGGAATGAAGTCGATTGAGTTTTTGTTGAATTTTTTATTTTTTGATGTTTTATTTTATTCAAGTTTCGGATAGTTTTAGTTTATTTTATTTCATTCATTTGTTTTGTCTATTTGTTTTATTTTTTCTATTTTCTGTAGGAACATTGACAAGTGTTTGATGTTTAATATTTTGTCTTTGAAAGAAACCAAAGAATGGGTAAAATTATAACCACATTTTTTTTTCTTAATAAAAATTCCAAGTTTGGAATAGATTTTATTTGATTGTTTTATTTTGATTAATAGAAATTTTTATTTGATTAACAAATATTATTTTTTAAAATTAAAAAATTAAAGTGTTGATTAAGTTTCTCGGAATAAATGTTTATTTTCATTACTTACTACAAAATTTATGAACAGGCCTTAATACTTTTTGAGCCCTCGCATGTGGTGCGTGAAAGATACTGGAAACAAAATACTTATTTTCTTTTTGTAAGAGAAATCACCACTCATGAAATTACAGAAGGTATCGCAGTTTATTTAAAAGCAACATATAATATAAACAAATCCAACAAGTACTAATATTAAATGAATTATCGGTTCGACAACAGATGGCGCATGATGTTAGATTCAAGAGCCAAGAACAAAGAAAAGTGACGTAGGGATGCGTACGGATACCGAGTCATCCGACATTGAGTTAATAACATAGTTCTATAGTATAACAAATCATCAGTAATTTATTATACGAGCACTTTGCTTAATTGTGACCGTTTAGATCATTAGTAACACTTTGTGTAGCTGGATACGCAAGTTATTTTTTATTTCCAATTATAATTAGATGTTTTCATCGATCACGTGATAGGCGTCGCAGTACATTCGTCATAACCATCTCACTCATTCCACTCAACTCGTTCTTTCACTCCTTGAGCTCGAACTGCAAGCATGGTTTGAGTCGTCTCGTCTTTGTCTTTGTCTTTTGTGTCGGGTTTTCTTTTGAAGTTCAATGAGTTGGCTGTCGTGAAATCCATCACCTCATCTCAAATCGACATCTGAACTACAAATTTACGAACGATTCATCTGATATAAAGCTCAGAAGTCATGCAACGGAATAGGACTTTGTTCGCCGCCATCTTTGCAACAGGGAGGTTTGTTACCGCGAGGAATTCGAATTCGATGTGTTGAATTATTAGTTTTATTCATCAGAATGACTCGATCGAGATCTCAGACTACTTTTCCATTCATGAAGTTTGCATGCCATAATGTGGGATTGAGTTGTTTTGGATTTCACTTGAAAGTTTAGTCAAGGAATTTTTCCTTTCGGTTTGTTTCCAATTTCCACTGTAGATTTATGATTTTCTCTAAGACCGAAAAAAGCCTATTTATCAATCAAAAGCCTATTTATATCGATCTTATAATACAAAAGTTGATATATTTATAGTTATTGTGTATTGTAGGACCACCTTTCAATATAAAAGTGGCATTTACGCGATCTATAAAAATTTTTGAATGGGCCTTGGAAATCCAATTCGTGCTCTTTGATAGTGTTTTAAAATACTATAAATCTTAATTTTATCTGGATTTTATATTATCCCGAAATTTATCCACGAATCGTGTTATTTTAAATGTCTCGTTTGATACGGTCAACAGTTTTTCCTTTGTGTTTTAAAAATGAGATTTGTTTTTGCGCAAATTCTGTTGGGTTTTCACAGTAGAGTGTGAATTGTTTCTCCGACATTTGACTTTTTTCTACTTTTTTGACATTTGACTTTTTTCTACTTTTTTGCCGTACGACTGATCTAAATCCTTTTCATATACCCTTGACGACCTTAAGCAGCATTATCAATTATCAGTATCATGTATGTTATCTTTTGTTCTAAACTTTGCACGTTGCATTTAATTTATGGCTGACAAACAAAAATTTGTTTAATTTCACTTTTGATCCCTACAAGTCATGATGTAGGTAGTGAAAAATCCCTACACCAGCGGTTAGTGCAAATGTGTTTTTTAAATGTTATCGTTATTTCTAACATATTTTATATGGCTGCATTTCTTAAATTATCAAGCAATTTATATGTGAAGAAACTGACAAGCCGTATACATATGTGGTTTTTCCCATTAGTATAGGCACTGAGTGCGGTCTTGGTGCTAAAGCTAAAGGGCGCCCTACTGTTGATCCTTGATCCGTTTTCAACTTATCTGGGTGTTTCCTCATTAGTAGGCACCAGGTGGCATTTTAGCGCTGATGCCAACAGGGCTTTCTGGTTATCTTTTACTTCTCATCACTTGTTCCTCGTTTATCAAGTCTTCATGTTCTTTTTCTGTGTCTCAATTAGTGTTAGAGTTCTTGGTGGGTTTAGTAGCCGCTGGCGACCTTATAAGCAGTCTTGGTTATTTTTTCTCTTTTTTAAAGGACTTTTTGCTATTGGTTTTGGAGGTTCTTCTGGTTTGGATGAAAAGGGGAGGAGTTAATTCAAATCCGGTCTTACCGGCCCACGCCAGGTGAGAGTAGTATGTCAGGTCATGAGGACTGACACGCTTTCGGATTTTAGACTCTTTGAAATAATTCACACAGACTACTGATTAAGGACTCTGTGTACAGAGTCAAAGCTTTATTTATAATTAATTACTACCTGAGAATATTGCCTTCTCGTGAGATTAGGCAATACCAGTTGAGACAATCAATATAAAAGAATCTTTACTACTAGAGAGTGGGTGCAATGGGCCTCTACCTTCGGTCAATCTTAGATATGTGACTTAATGGTTTGAAGTGCGTTTTCTGGCCTGAGTAGTGGAGTCCTTGAGGTGTTGCTTTGCTTATTCTTGTAGTAGTGTGGACCGAAGGGTGCGAAACGAGGTCCCTTGCTTCGCAAAGTCCCCTCGGGCCAAACACCCGCTTTCACCCAATCGAGCAGAAACTGAACTTGCGGTCATCAACGCTTCCCAAATAGTATTCATCAGAATCATCTTCTGAATTCTGTGGACTATCTTCCGCCCAGCTTGCTGGGCTAAAAGATCGGTTCCACGCATCACCTGCAGCTGCTGCACCATGTGCCATATCCTCATCCCACAGTTCTTCTTCCTCCCAAATTATTTCTTCATGTCCTCTTCTTCTTCCTCTTCCTCTTCCTCCTCCCCCTCATACGGATAAAGTTCACAAATTTCTTCTATTTTGGCGTCACTCATGAGACATGCGTGCTCACTCCTTCAATACTGCGATACAACTGACTTGAAATTTTAAAAATAGATGGCGTATGGGGGATGTAAAGAGGTGGCCAGGGGCCAGCTCGCTTACACATTCTAAGAATTTAGAAAGGAATCTTATCTGAAGTGAGACGGTTCAAAACTATAACATCTCAGAACTGCCGTAAGGTTCCGTGCATTTCTAAATATGATGGACCACAATTCTAAAAGAATATTATAAGATTAAGATTAAAAAAACAAATGTTGACTTTACTTCTAAACGTCTCGACTCGAAATCTCGTGTTCACTGGGTGTCGCCATCTTGGTCTCGTACGAATCTGCCACGTTGCCCACGAATGTCACGAATCTTCGCTCGAAAACCCTCGCAATTACGAATCTGCTCAGCCTTTCTCCTCGTATTCAATCAACGCTCAACGTGTCGTTTATGTTGTAAATTAAACAATAAAATAATACTTTTATCTGCAGCTAAAAAACCACACGTTTACAAACACGGAAATCTCGTTGTCGACAGACAAGAGTAAACGATAAACAGAAAATCCCTAAGGATTACGTCACTCGTGTGACGCACAAATCAATCAAACTTAAAACTAAGGCAAAACTAATCGATAAGCAATAACAACAACGAAGAGGGATAAAATTATACAAAAACTATTGCAGAGAAGCAAACAAAAAACAACAAATTATTTCTTTCTTTTAATTACCATCTTCCGGATTATGTTCAATAGAATTTGGTGCAATTTCTAATGCCAAAATGTTTAAGAATTCAAATAAATTTTTGATAACCTCTTTATGCTGCAATACACTTAACAAATCCTTAAGGACCTTAATTTCGAAGCAGCAGCACCATGATCTACCTCCCCACAAAAAACTACTCTTATTTGTGTAATTAGAGAATCAGTCGCCCGCACGCTTCGTCTTTCGCGGTTTCGTCTAATTTATTCCAAGCAAACTTCGTGGATCTGTGGAGTCGCCACTGTCCACCTTTATCTCCAAACATGGGGTCTGCTTGACCTTCTAGTTGAAAACTAGAAAAAGCGCTACAGTAAGTGTGCCCGGCAGCTTCGAAGGCACCTTAGGCTTTATGTCCATCTTTGGAGTGGTCAACCTTGACATATCTTCTGGAACACAACATCATACATCATCCATATGTTTGGCCAATTTAACTTTCAAAAAAGACACTAAAATCAGTAAAATATGTTGTAAATCATAATTAAAACGAAGAAAACACATCGTCAAACTGTGGACTAACCTTTAAAATATCAAGACGGAGAAAAGCCCCAAGAGACCATTCACCCACTCTCAAATCATGCAATCCCACCAACATTGGGAGCATAAAGCTAATCTTCCGCATTACTTCTAAGTGAGCGTCAGTAATCCTACTTTTTCCCCCAAACTGGTTTTGCAACTCCTTCCACGCCAAGAGATAATTTTCTGAGGTAAATCTGATATTCCGAATCGCCTCAGCTGCGGCTTGTTGGTATTGAATTTGTGTATTTTTATGAAATAAAGATAAAGTTCTTACAAGGTTATACAAGGAGTGAGTACAAAAGTTATTCAGCCAATAGGATTACACACAAATTGAAACTAATGATTAGACTTAAGGTAGTGATGCCATCTGTGATTAATGAGCCATACAAACACTTCTCATATTTTTTTCATGTTCAGGTTGAAGGTCACGGTCTTCTTTCTCACTCACATGGGTCTGCTGCCACGCCTTCGTCTTCATCGGTTATGTAGATCACTTCACCGGTTATGTAGATCACTTCACCTCACTATTTTTATTTCTTCATCTTCATCATTTTCGCTCCATCTCGGAAGAATTAAATCCTAATTAATAAAAAAACAATAAATATTAATTAATTAATTAATTTCCTCACATGTATGTGGAGTTATTAACTGACTTGACATTGTTTTACTTACCATTGATAATTGTTTGTGTTCTCCCATTATTGTAATGGATTTTAGGAGACGCGTCCGCACGTGTTGGAAGGGTGGATTTGTTGTTGTTGCTGTTTCGATGATGACGTAGAACGGCGATGCTAGCCCCAGACTTATTTTTTCTTAAAGTTTTTAAATTGATAGTCTGAGATGTTTTTAAATTTTTCTAGCTACAAAAACGACTATAATTTTAATTTTTCTTATTTTTTCTGCTAAGAAATACCATTTTTAGTGATATTTAACTTTATTTAAACTTCTTAGCAGCAGACTTTTTTTCTGCAAAGTTGATAATGAGATGATATTGGGATTTCTATTCCCAGTTGAATTGTGCAATCTAGTTCAGTTGTGTGATAATGCTCAAAACAAAAAGTTGAAAAAGTTGGTTTTTAATGCTTTTCTCAATAAAATATAGTGGTTTATGACATTTAGAAGGTTTATTTTACTATTTCAGCAACTTTTTTGATTTTTTTCTATAGTTTTCAGATCTTTTCTGCATTCCAAACATATTGTCCACCTGCTGTAATCGTCCATGAATGTGACATAATAGCGGTATCCCTCGGTCGACGTGTCTTGTTGGTCCCCATACACTGGAATGGATGAGTTCCAACATTTTTGATGTTCACACGACTGCAAAATCTGTCCCTGGCAATTGGTTCAAACTGGAAGTCTCAGTGATTACAACGCTGGCTCTCATCCCCGGTCAATGCACGTATGCTTCGCCAAAGATCTGTTTTTGACGACTTTAAGACAGTGGTCTTCGACAGGTGCATAAATTGATGCCATAAATTTAAATCGGTGTCAGTCGAAAGGTTCATCAAAATCTTCCGGATGTAATCAGTGTTCCTGACCATCGGGGTCGCAGAAAGCTCATAATGCCCTCGATCTCCTCAGAAGAACGTGGTCGGCTTTCCCTGCTTGTCAAAGCCACTGGGATCCCGAAATTCAATTACAACGACCATCTCTCTGTCTTTGTGCCATCAACTTCCTGGTGCATGATAACAACGCCCTTTCCAACAAAGTTGAAAGATGACAAATACGTCAGTCCCTTTACTATTCTTCATCACCAGTTTCATCATCAAAGAATTTCACAACGCTTAAAAAAATACCATTGCTCTCCTTTAGTTTAACCATATACAAGGAGTGAGTACAAAAGTTATTCAGCCAATAGGATTACACACAAATTGAAACTAATGATTAGACTTAAGGT
>JAQFZO010003341.1:0-10159 GCA_034695885.1 Geophilus flavus | reverse complement strand
AAATGTGAATGTGAATGTGTGAATGACATCATAAAAGTTGCTACGCATAAGATGTGATTGTGTGATTTTGTGATGTAATTCACACATTCACACTCACACTTTCATTGATTACCCCTAGTATATTTACTTCCTCCTTATAGTTTTCTTTTGTTTTGTAAATACAGTATAAAGTTTCCTAAAATCCGTTTGAAGTCTATCCCAACAACCCAAAGAAAATTTGAAAAAAGGCCCAGACTGTCCCTTTTGCCAACTCATGTGAGACAGACTTTACCATAGAAGGATAAAATACTTGGAGTCAGTGGCACCATGGTTGGCTCAAAGTTTGATAAGAGAGTATTTTTTCGGTTGCAACGCGAGGGATTGCCAGATAGCATTCAACATATACGTGCCGCGATTCCTAAATCGGAGTCTCTATAAGCTTAGTCTGCAAATAAATATGAGTAATGTTTTTAGAGTAAGTGTAAGTAGTCAAATAAATGTTAAAGCAACAACCCTATGATATTGCATTGGGTCTGTCCTAGCCGTTTACAATAGGAAACGTAGTTTGAATTCAAATGTTGGAATTTGGAAAGTAGATGGAGAGTCGGATATTTATTCAATCTGGCTGCTTCAGTCAGCTTTTTTTTCTTTGCTTTTTTTTTTTATTTTAGCAGTTTATTTAGTATTGAATTTTGGATTGGTTTCCTAATGGTGTTTTGAATGCATCGCTTTTTCGAAGCATAAATTTGATCACAAGTCATTGTTAACTGAGAAGAAGGATTTACACGCCATCGAATTTTCTCCGAAGAACTTTTACTGGTGAAAGAAGATTCTGATGCTAAACTTTCATCATTTTTTTCTCAGTATTTGTTAGATCAAGAAGTTGTAAGAGAAGGAGTGTATGATATGTTTATATCGAGGGCCGGAATGCCGTAGTTTGTAAATTGGTAAAGTACGCTCACTGTAACTTGTCCCGTCATAAAAGTGGAACAACTTAACTTAACTTAGCCCTTTTAGGGGTGAGCTTCAGTAAGGGGGTAAGTTTAAAGGGATTCTCCCAACAGGCCTTAGGTCATTTCTCGCATAGTTGTCAAGTTTCCAAGACATATTCCAGGCCAGAGACTATCCAATCATTGAACAATTGTAAACCAGTGGTTGAGGGCTTCAAAAATCCTATGAAAATCCCAAATCTTTAAGAACAAAATCTGTAAAATAAAAATTCAAAAACCTTTCAAAATCCCAGAAATCCTTTAAAATACCAGAAATCAATCAAATCATTCAAAATTTTTCCAAAATCTTTAGAAAATTATTCAAAATTCCAAAAATCTTTACAAAGCAATTCCCAATCTCAGAAATCTTTCGAAATCCATGCAAAATCTTTCAAAATCCTAGAAATCTTCAGTAAATTGTAAATTATATTTACTTGTTAGTTAATATATACGTACTTCTTGTATGAATAAATTTAATTTATTGTAATAAAGAACACTTGAATTTTTTTAAGTTTGAATGTTTGCCTTTACCTTTACCTCTACTTGGCAGGTTGTTTGGACTGGGTGCCCTAGGGAAGGGACAAGTTACAGTGAGCGTACTTTAGTTCTCGCATGTGAATAAACAGGGCAGTTAGGATACGTTATGGCTGCTTGCTAAGCATGTTTCTTGCATAAGTAACTGTTGTATACGGTACTTATTGTTTCATACAGCATAGCAATTGTTAATTAATTATTGTTGCACACCCTCTGGATACTTATTGTTGCATAGTGCATATCAATTGTTACATAACTAATTAATAATTATAACTATTGTTGTACAATGACTGTTGCAGACCCATTGTTGCATGCTTCAAAATAATTGTGGTACCACATTTTTGAAGGTTTTTTTGTAAGACTGGATTAAAAAAATAATTTTGAAGTTTTCATTATGCAAATATTGTACCTACTGTAGGAAAGGAGGAATATGAGTTGAGTAAGATTAATTT
Source organism: Geophilus flavus (assembly GCA_034695885.1). Lineage (NCBI taxonomy): Eukaryota > Metazoa > Arthropoda > Chilopoda > Geophilomorpha > Geophilidae > Geophilus > Geophilus flavus. The sequence goes on along the minus strand of JAQFZO010003341.1, from coordinate 8,205 downwards.
CGGTATGACAAATTTCAGCAGCAAAGTCATCGCCGGCAGCTTGTCAATGGGGAAAGAAAATCCAATGACAGACACTTCGCTTCAGCAGGATTTGATAGATCACTTTCTCCCGAGGAGATCTTACATAATTTTCAAATTTCACGCGAACTACTTCAAAGCAGCTTCGAACTCGACACCACAGGATGAAAAAACTGACAATAAACGTAAACATTATCCTCCAAGTCCATCGAAACCAGTCTCAAGAACACAATTTTGGCTGCTAAGGCCATATGGGACCTGTCAAAGACAAAATTTAAACAATTCCAATAAAAACAAAATTGTTTTATGCAATTTTTTTCCTTTTTTTGAAGACGTTAAAAATTAGAAAATAGCAATATTATTGTAAAGAAAGTGACCCTTGAGGTCAGTTACACAGCTGGATCACTGTTCAGACAGACGATGCCTAAAGGGCTACTGCTGAGTGCTGTCAGGGGTGTCATCTTCTTGTTAGGTTTACAAGCAGAAGAATGAGTTTTTATTGGCGCTGTTTCTTAGACCCTACAATTTGTACTTTGCACTTTAAAAACTGTAAATTTTTATTTACAACAATCATTCCTGTCAAAAAATGTAAGTTTTCAACAATAAAATAAAATTTTTTGTCATAAAATCTATTTAACAGGAAAATCAGCAAAATAGTCAAGAATTTCTTACAAATTGCAAAATTAATAATCTCTTTTGGTAGGGATTAAGGTGGCTGAGTCCTAAACATCCATTCACCAATTTTTGACTTGGCAATCTGGCACTCCGAAAATACTAAAGTTAACAAGCAATTTATTGTGATGAATTATTGATTTACATTTGTTACTTTAGGGAAAATCATTTTTTATTGTGTAATAAATGTTACACACAAGAAACAGAGAAAAACATTATTCCATGTACTGTAATTGATAAATCATACTGTCAACTGAATTGAAATGTGAATTGAAGAAATAAAAATTGTTGTAACAATTGACCACCAGGGAGACATTGAAAAGTGGCTTCAGTGCAATTCAAATTTCTTCATGTACTGTGTTTTGGATGAGTTCCAGATTTCATGGGAAGGAAAAGAAGTTATGCATCGCATTGAGTCTGATTCCCTAATAATTTTAAGAATAAGAAGAATCTACTTAACCCAGATACTGAGAAGTTGGTGGAATGGATTTTCTTAAAGATGATTGTTATTATCAATGACAAATTTTCTAATCTAAGGGGTAAGACATTGGGAATAATCCAGTGAAAGATTCATGAATAAAGTAAAAATTTGTCTTTAAAGACTCAGTTATTCAATCATTCAGCAAGACTGAAACTGATTCAAAGTGACTAAAAGATGAATCAAAATCATCGGTAAAAGATGCTGTGGAATCAATGCTGTGGAATCAAGATATGTTTGGTTCAATGTGAACAGACTTCAGCTTTGACTGCAAAATTATCAAAATTAATGATAATTAATAATAAAATTACAATTGACTACAAAATCAGGAATAACTACAAGGTTTTTGTTAGATAAGTTAAACAAAACAAAACTTCTATTGTTTAAAGGAGGAACATTGGTTACAGAACTTTAAACCATGAAAGAAATCAAAATTTAATGACTTCAATTAAAGAGTATATTGTAGGTAAGAGTAAAAGTGTGCTAATGAATGTCCTTTTGTCCTTGTTGTACTTCATACATTCTGGAGGCAATTACTAGTAAGTACACCCAAATGATTAAGCATTATACCTATCTACAGTAGGTTTATAATTATAACAACACCTGCTGAGGAAATAGGAGTTCAAAAAAAGGTGAACTCATTCATTTCTATGTTTTGAGGCTAAATCACAAAGGAAATAATCACTGATGCCTGTATACAGTTACCATATTGACCAATAAGTACAGAGTAGCAGTTTGAAGCAGGGGGCAGCTTCTGATTACACTTTTGGTTAGAAAAACCTTTCCTGTAGCGATGCTACCCAAGTTGCAACTGAGTAGTTCAACTTTCCTCCACTTCTTTTACATACAGGTCAGATTTCACTCTCCAAAAATCTGCACAAACCAGCTTTTCTTAACTATTCAGAATGGAAATCTGACCCCTTTGTAAAAGTAGTATGGGCTTTGTCCCTAGTGGCAGAAAGTTGAACTACTTTGTTGCAGCTTGGGTAGCATATGTAGATTCTGTCCATACTGTAAGCTTAGGTGTAAAAATTTCAGCTATATGACTTTGCCTGTAGCATAATGCTTACAACACTGATAACATGGGTCATTAACTTGGACTATAATCGTGGACTAAAAGCTAAAACAGCTTACAAGGTACAAGAGTTGTCCATGTTGTAGATTATCAGGCAAGACAGGAACCAGAGAAATGGAAAGGAAACTTTCTATTGAAGTGCTAAAGGTGAAATTATAGGACCATCACAACACAAACTAACTTTGACAAGTATTTGCAAACAAAGAAGATTGGAACATCAATATGTCATCATTTATAACAATGTAAGCTTGGATACTTCATTTAGGAACTGTTTGGAAGATATATCACTGCGACTTTATGGCCAGACTGCGGTCTTTATTTGGATTGTTTAGTTCGCCGATAAAACCTTGACCGGGTTTTCTGGAAGGCAGCAGGATGGAAGCGGAGTGCAAGATTTCCGCTCATCCTTTTTTTCCATTCACCCTCAAAAGGAAAACTACCCACCGAGTCTCTCACGCTCAAATCGAAAGAAAATTATTGTCGATCCAAATCTATAGACGCGATTCTGACTTAGAGGCGTTCGGTTTTAATCTCACGGATGGAAGATTTGCACAATTAGACCCTCGCCCAATTTGATGGTCGATTGTTAAATTTCCCATTGTTGAACCCGTTATCAGCCTCCATTGTTTCAATTTTTCTTTGTTGTGCAGTGATTGGTGAAGATTATTGCTGCATCAACAATTATGCAATAAAATATGCATCAACAATTATGTAATAAAAATACATCAACAATCATGTAATAAAAATATGCTTCAATAATCATCAAGTAATAAAACTGAAACATTGAGAATGTTGGAAAAGAATGGGGCAGCTTTAATCTGAAATCGAAACGCAGGCAGCAAATGACGAAGGAAGGTGGAAGAAAGGAAAGAATCGCACTAGCTGTGCTCGAAGAAAGGCAAAAGGTGAAGAGAACAGATACGAAATTGCTTCAAGGGTTGAAAATAGAAATCGAAGGTAACACGAGAAACAAATATTACTAAAAGTTGTTTTTGCAAGAAAATCAATTTTTATGTTATGTCGAGATCACGTGTCCCGAGCACTTTTCAGATGTTTTCACAATTGGAGAGATGAAAGTAGGAATGGATGATTTGGGTTTAAAGGTGAGATTTTGAATGTATCATAGCTGATGAGATTACAAAAATGTCAAATTCCCAGTTCAGTTTTGAATACTATTGTATACTGGAAACAGTAAAGTACTACCAGAAACCAAAGCCAATGACAGATGTAGAAAAAGAAAACAAAGAAGTGAGAAAAGAATTCCTGCAGGCCCTGTTAGCTTTAATGCCAAGAAAACATCTACCGGAGAAAGTACTGAGTCATAGAAGTTGTGGTATCTTTTGGGTTTTTGCGATGACCGATGTTGTTCTTAGAGACATCTGACAAAAGTATGCAAATTTCAGTCAATCTCCATAGGGAAAATGATGGACCTCAGTGTCACAAGGAGTTATAGCCCTTGCAACTGAGGATTGGCTCAGCTTCTACTTTAGTTTCAACACCAACAAAATATCCTACTCTATCTCCACTGTCTCAAGCCTGTCAGATTCACATCCAGCAGTGACTAGGGACTTAAGAATGTCACTTGTTGAAGCTTGGAAGCCACACAACTTTACCTTCACATTATGCTATTTGTTTAGCATTCTGTAATTTGTGCATAAGTCCTGAGTTAGCAGCAAAGAACCAAACCGCAAAAGACCATTAGCAATTAGCAAGCTCTTTTTGTTCAAACACACGTATTTTATAACAATGTTTATGAAACCTTTGTTGAAGCTGGTTGCAATACTGTTATTTTGAGCAACCCATCTAACAGCCCATTAGTCAGATCTGCAGTATCCACTTCCTGTACTCTGTATCCACTTCCTGTGTCCAGGGAATCTGACCCCATGTTGTAAAAGCTTGTAATATAATATAGTCTTTTGTGATTATCACAAACAACTTGTGCTCTTTGGCTCTGTATAACATCCAGTTATCTAACAACTTTTGTAGACACAACTGCCAGGGGTTTTTGCCAAAACCATCTTCTATGATTAAATAAATTTACCTTTAACACAGGTTGGTAAAACTCCCAAAATATCAATTTTTTCATTTTCTTAATCCAAAGGCATCAACCTTTCCATCTGGTTAGTACTCCAGATTCTTTACACCCCAAAACTTCCAATTACACCACTTCACATCAGAATAACCCCAGCCCCATCATCCACAAACAAACAGAAACTAGAATTAATTAAAACTATCCATATAATTACAAACTTTGTTCCATCATCCAACTCTGCATCAATTAGTAATGGCTATAGCATCATGCAAGATCACATACAAGCCTAATCCCTAATTACACGTGTAACTCTCATTAAAGCCTAACGCCAGTCTCCTTGAACAAGTAAATCCACAGCTGAGACTGAGTAAACCCTTCTGATAAGAGGACAGACATCATCTTTAAGAGAAACTCATGGCCTTTATCAGAACACAACTGCTCAGACTTAATGCCATCTGAGTTGGATTTTTTACCTTTAAATGTTTTCCCATAACAAAAGCAATAGCTGCATACCATTATCTTAAAGGAGCATTTCATGTGAGTTTTGGACTGATATCTGTTTCCTGCAATGCTCAAATGCCTCAATTCCCCAATTTACAATGGAAACTTGCGAAGTTTAGTAGGCAATTCGACTCCTGGGGAGTGATTAAGGTGCTCGAGTAAATCGCACCCTACAAGGCAAATTGTTAGTTATTACCGGTGTGCGATTACTTTGTTTGATTGTAGTACCGTTGAGCACGAAACCAACGACAGGGTGGAATCATTTCTTGTGAGATACTAGTGATTAGTTTGGAGGACTGACTGAGTTTGTGCCAAGGTAGAATAATGATTTTTGGTATTGCTGTATTGGAAAACAGTGAATGATGATAGGCAATTGCTGCTGTATGTTTAGCTTGGTGTGTTGCTGATGCTCTTGTGTGAGTAATCTGATAAAATGTAGAAGAAAGATAAATCTTGACACTATCTTAATTCCTAAAGCTACAGTAGGTTCACACTTGTGTTTATATTTATGCTAATGTAAGCACAAAAACAACTGTTAGGTGCATTGTGAGTAATATGAAAGCTTTTTCCAACAGCCAATTATTATTTTTTGTGAGGTGATTACATCTAGATGGTGCATCTGCACACAGATTAAAGTTAACACAAAATTGTATTGAAAACATGGAATAGAAGTTTTAGAATGGCCTGGAGATTCTCTTGACTTACTGCCTATGGAAGACGTTGGAGTAAATTGAAAAACTCCAATAAAAGCCTCAAAGTATTAAGGAATTGGAGAAAAATGTGCAACAACTTTGGGGAAAATCTTCACAATTGGAGAGTGTCTAAAGTTAGTGGATTCATGTCTAAAAGGCAGTTTTGAAGGTTAAAGGGGATGCAACAAAATGTTACCTATCATGTTGCATAGGACATTTTTCTCCGTTTCATTTTTTCTTCTGAGATGAATAAACGTCTATTCAGAAATATTATACATGATTTGCATCCACAAAGCATTGCTCTTTCATATTATTATAGTGTTCGATAGTGTTAGATCTTCAATAATCACAGACTGTACGTTTAAGATCTGCAACAATTGCCAATTCCAGCGTCTGCAATAATCACTTGATTATTAGTTATAAAACAATCACTTTTCCTTGAATCTGTGAACTGCAATATTTATCAATGGTGAATGTTAATGAAGTTGTTTACAAGGTTTAACCAAGTTTGTCGACGTCCTATACGACTAATAAGATTTACTTCACTTTGACTAAGACATTAAGCTAACATACTTAAATTTTACTGCTAAATGTCAGCAGTTGTAAATAGCCAAGAAAAGTATTCAATTACACTTAATCCCAACATTAACAGCCAGTAACTTTTCTGTTTTGTTCTCCAAATTAGGTTTACTGCCACCAGATGGTGAAGAGTGTTGTTCGCACTTAACACCAGACGTTACCGGCAAAAGTCCGGAACCCCTCAAATATTTCAAAACCAGTAATAGTTAGCAACATAACAATGATGGGAGTCGTCTCCAACAATGTGACGGAAGTAAAAGATTTCGCATCACCTGATTGATTACCAAGGGGGTTATCAAGGCCAATCTACAAGATCTCCCAGAATTCCTTGTTCTACGCGTATGTGTTCCAAACTTTCTGTTACTGTATTTGCAGTGGCTAGTTGGTTGGGAACTTGCCACCCCTCTGAAACCTCTAGTAGGGTAGCACGATATGTTACCGATATATCGATACAGGTGATGTTTCGATATATTGATATCGGTGATATTTCGATTGATCGATATTTTTCGATAGATCGATATTTTTCGATAGATTGATATTTTTCGATATTTTCATCATATCGATATATCACGATACGATATTTTGAAAGCACAAAATTTGAAATTAGTCAGAAATCTGCCTGTGATCGGCCAAAAAAAAGTTTCTAGATGTTGTAATCGACCCTAATAAAGTATTTTCTTGTCTGGAAAGATTGTAATTATGATTTATTTCAATCAGTTGAGAGAATTCAGTCATTTGAATAAAATCGAAGTCAGATAAATGCAAAATCTTAGTTTCTCCCGTCACAATAATGATTTCATCATTCTTGCAGATTGACATTTGCATGAAATTGTTGGTTTTGTAGGAAATTGATGTTTTGATTCTACCGGAAATTGAGTACGTATCGAGAGATAACTTTGTTCCTAGTCTCCATATAGATGTCGCTTCTCATTTGCATGCGTCTCGAATTAATGAGATTTTTTTCTATTTTTTATTTTTTTATTTCTTATCTGTGTCTAGTTTTCTAAGAATTGCTCCGGTTTACCATTTGGTTGTTGTTAATAGAATTTGATGTGGAATGGAATAAATTAAAATGAATTGGGTGAATCTAATTATTTGAGGTATACGGCATTAATCCTTTGGTAAAATCGTGTGATGATATTGAATCGATCGTGATGAAATTAGAGAAAATTATGTGCAGCTCGACCATTGGGAAGTGCGGCTTTCTGCGTCGTTAGGTCGATGACCCTCGAATGTAATGTCGTGAAACGAGTGCAGTTTTAGCTTTTATGTGTTAAAGATTCATGGTTTTTGAAGAAAAAAAATCGAGTTTTAGTCGAATTTAAAAATCGATTTTTTTAAATATTTGAATTTAATTGATGTTTATTGTTTAACATTTTTTCTTTGTTAAATTTTGTTTTTGCTTTAATAAAGCAACATTACTTGTCTAAAACCATTACGGAGTAGTTTGCTATTATTAGACTGCAAGTAGGGTTTGTCTAAAATTGGTCATTTTTGGCTCTACCGATTACCGGTATTGTTAACACAAATTACCGATAAATAAGTAATTTAGTAATTTGGACTAATTAGGTCCAAAAACCTACTTTCCCGATTGTAGAACAAACCAAATCATATCATATTTGGTATTTTTTGAATCCTCTTGTTGTTGCGAGTCCGAAAATCTAGATCCTGCCTTTGAAAAATGTGTATAACGGCATAGAATGAAAATTTTGATGCCGTGCACACATTTTCAAAGGCGACACTTAGATTTTCACTTCGGGACTATTCTTATGATAGTTATGAGAATGGGATCATTTCAGAACTTTTTTCACTGTCTACTGAAGTTCCAGTCCCATTCTTATTCCTAAATAGCACTTTCAATGTAAGCTTACAATTCAGCTTTTTTCGTACAGTAAACGAAATTTGGACACCACAGTTTTAACTTATAACTGCTTTAACGTGCAAACTCTCTACTATTTATTTACTTCCGCTGTAACTTTATAACGGAAAACCTCCATGCGCAAACAAAATTGGAAATTTTCTACACACGCGTTGTTTTAGTTTTTTAAAAATATGCATGTGCTGGGAACGAGCAAATGATGTTCTACGTGAAACATCTTTTTGGGTTTGTGTACAAGTACAATAATTGCAGTCCTCTTATCGGTGTTCTGTGGTATTA
>JAQFZO010003340.1:0-10159 GCA_034695885.1 Geophilus flavus | reverse complement strand
AGTGAGGTGAAAACAGCTGTGCGTAAATGGCTTCGCTCCCAGCCGAACAAATTCTATGCTATGGGCATCGAAAAGTTGGTGTCTCGTTGGGACAAATGTATCGATGTTAATGGTAGTTATATTGAGAAGTAGATCTATGTTCACCGTTCAAAATGTATATAATGATTTTTGCAAATGCATGAGTTTTGCTGCAAAAAATTTACTCAATTACTTTTTGATTCTCCCTCATACTTTAGAATAAATGCTTTTTTTTTAAATCATACCACCCAATACATTTAAAAAAAATACTTTTTTATGATACAATAATAGTGGTATTTAGAATACTGCTTTATCACATTTGCCAGTTGGGATCGGAATGATTGACATTTTTATTTTAGTGTCATTTGAATTTTACACATTTTATTTTAATATTATGTAGTAAGTTTAAAAACCAAATATTATAAACTTTAAAAATTAAAAATTTATTTTAGTAGCAATAAACCAAATTTTATCGGATTTCATTAAACTTCGCTATCCGAAGAATTATGTATATATATATATATCCAGCATTTTCATTCTTTTATTTATCAAACTTCACATCCAATATGACTCAAAATTAAATGACAGACTCCAATCCCATTTCCTAACAAATTGAAACCACAATTGATCATCATTGGATTTGTGACTGACCTTTCGGATCATATTAGTAGTTAACATGAGAACCTCTGTTCCCTCATGAAAGCACTGAGCTGCAGCAAGATATCCAACTCTCTAAATGTTGCAGAAAATAACAAAAAAAATTACTTTTATTATTACATGAAATAAAAAAATACAATGGAAAAACCAGACTCTACAAACCTTATACGTAAACTTGGAAGAACTCATTACTTCAATTATATTAAAAGCAGCCCAGCTAATATCATAACCCAGCATTTGGAGCTGAAATTAGAGTAAATAAAGAGTTAAAAAAAACTGTTAAACACTAGATGGGTTCACAAAATGTTTACACAAACACTGTTTAAGGGCAAATTGTGTAAATGAGTAAAATAAAATGGTGGACTGATGAAATAGATTGAGAAAATGATGAATTTCAGATTTTCAAGCATAATCAAATTGAAGTTTAAACACAAGCTATGTTATTCAGAAATATTTTTCAATTGTTTTTAACTATGCTGAAGTTCGAGGATTCAAAACGGGCTGATTCAACAGGCTGATTTGTTGAATCGTAGTTAAAAATTCACAGGAGCATAGTTAAAATAATAAAAATTTAAACCCATTAAACAATTCCGCCCATTTTTCTTTAAGCGTAGTTAAAAACAATTCTAAAATCACAGTAAAAATTTCTTAAGTGTGTGTAATGTACTCTGTTACACATCGTTTACGCAGACCATGGTAGCACTAGTTGGAGTTTTCTCGATCTGTTTCACTGATCCATTGTTTTATTTTATTTACACACAAAATCGCTCTAAACAGATAGGTTATGCTGTTTATGTTGTGAACCCAGCTTGTTCGATTTGGTTGGATTTTCATATATTTACATAGGTCAACTTCGCAACTGCATTTGATTTAACTGCAATGTTATCTTGGCGTAATTCTTGCTTGATCTCCTCTACGCATTGTGATATATATTTGGCCTGGAAAGAATAAAATTGGGTGATAAATGTTGAGTAAGTAAATAAAAATATTTTATTAATATTTTATGGTATGGAAATAGTCACACCCAAAAAACATTGTTATACGATTGTTGAACATAGAAAAAAAGATTATATAAATGATGAAAGTAATGGTATTGTTGAACAAAAAAACATTGTTTCATAATTATTGAATTTATTAAAAAGGTTCAACAATATTTTTAACAATCATAAAGCAGTCTAAACTAAAAAATTCTTCATTGTTACATGACAGATGAACATGGGATATTGTTTCTTGATTGTTTGATTTTGACATGTGTTATGTTGAATTATTAACCATGTTCAAAAATACCAATATTTGTAACAATATAAGTCCAACCCAAAAATACTGCATTCTTACTTGATTGTTGAAAATAAGAGTATTGTTGAATATGAAAGAAAAAAATTGTTATATCATTGTTGAATATTAAAAAACATCCATAATCATTAAATTAAGCAGGTTCAACAATTTTTTTTTTAACAATCATAAAACAATCTAACCTAAAAAAATACATTTTTACTTGATTGTTGCAAATTGGATGATAAAATTTCAACAATTCCAAAAAACCTGCATTGTTATATTATTGTTACAAAAAAGGAGTATTGTTGAACACATTGTTGAAAAATCCAATTATTGTATTTTAATCCAATTGTTCCACTTTTTTCTAGTTATTTACCAATTTTGTCACATGATACAAATAAAAATGAGAAAAAATAGAAATGATTACTGCAGGTTTTTGTTACAAACCATACCAATTAAACACTCCTCCACCAAAAACAATTAATTTCAACCACTATCAACCTCCCTAACACCCATAAAAAACCAAAATTAACCGAATTTCCACCAATAAAAACCCCATAAATCAATTTTCCACAACTTTTCATCCCTTCAACACACTCAAACACAATAAAAATGATCAGATCAAGATCAGATTTCACTTTTTATCAACCAAACCAACAACTCAACCTACATTAAACCACCAACAAAAAATAAAATACATTTTCCCTCATATTTACCCACACATATTAATCAAATTAATTAAATTTTTCCAAATAATTCATGTCACTAAAGGTCATTTGGCCATCTGCCAATTTTTTTTATAAATTCCAATCACTCATTTTTAAATTTTTTTAATAAAATTAAAATATTTTCCACCGAAATTTGAGTTTCCGACGCCATGAATGTTAGTGTCAGATGTTATTAGAGGGAAATTGTGTGTGTAAATAGTTAAATTGATGTTTAAAAATGGGTTTTCTTGCCTCATTATCCTTGTTATTACGAATCCCACGGACCAAATCCGTCAAATTCTTGTCAAACATTCGCTCCAAATTGCCTTTGACTTTTTTCAGAGCCATTTTAAGGAAATGGCAAAGTGTTTTGTATTATAGAATGGAAACAGATGTTGCGATATTCATAAGGAAAAATCGCCAGCAACTTGCGGCTTATAACTTGCGATTAGTCAATTCACAATGGCGACTGCTAGCACACACACGTCATGAGGATTGGGATAGATGAAGACCGGTGCTTGAGGGTTTGTAAGTGAGTGGGTGGGGCTGGGAACGGAAGGTCAAGGCCTGATGTCTGAGGGTTTTTGAGGTTTGAGGTTTTAACGAGAGATGGCGGGTTTTGTTATTGCTTTTTCGGGTTTTTGACTCGATTTATGCTCTGAAAATTTTTTAATTTGATGGAATTGTGATTTAAAATAGACAAATTGTTAATAAAATTACAAATTGTGTGAAAACGTCTACGGAAAATGGGAAATTAGTCATAATTTGGACAAAAATAAAGCTGAAATCGCAGAAATGTGTAAAAATTCAATCAGAAATCACTAGAAATCACTAGGAATCACAAGAAATCGTCAAAATTTCACAAAATTAATCAAAATCCATTAGAAAATTACAGAAATTCGCAAAAACTCATCAAAAATTCAACCAAATGTTGCCAAAAATCACATAAATCTTTTTTTAATATGAAATTAAATGATTATTCAATTACGGTAATCATTATACAGAAAATTGTTTCAGGATTTTTCAATATTCTAATAAAGAATTTAATACACTTAGGAACTGAAGACAGGTACAGAGAGGTAAAAGGCCGGTTAAATCAAGAACTTGGTGCCTGAGCTTTCTAATAATGCAACTAGATGGCGCCTTTTGCCACACTTTATTTAAAAATGTTAATGCACACTTACAGTGCAATATGGGATTCTACCATACAAACAATACCACAAGAACAAACATGGACAACACATAAACATCAAATCAGATGCATTTCACTTCTGATTACCAAAAAAATTGACTAAGAAAATAAAATCCAACAAAAAAAATGGAACTGGACACTTTGTCTTGGAGCATTCTCATTTGCTTCCTACTTTTTCGAACCGTTCTTGTCATTATTCGACTATTCGTAAGAAAAACACACAAATCTCTTCATTTCATAACTTATTAAACCTATTTTCCTTCTAGAAATGCTGGAAATCTCACAAGAGGCAAGTACGTACGTAATAATTCCATAAACTAAATTTTCTTGTATATGATGTAATTTTTTTATCTTTTCTAAATTTACTTATTAAAACAGGCAATAAGAAATAAACAATCTATAATACCACATTGAAAAGATAAAAGATGAACCATTGGATTTTTTCTAGAGACTACGAATTTTGGTGTTTACTATTCATTTTGGCACTGATGTGTTATTTCGAGTTGTCTGTTTTCACATCATATTATTTATGGGGTAAATTTCATAAGTAGAGTAAAACTGGTTGTCACTGTACAGTAAAAAGAAAAATTAAAAAAATTTAATTTGGGATTTGTTTTTTTTCTTTTAGTACTTTTCACTGATGCTCCTGACTGCCATTATCGGCTGATTGTCTTACTGTTCTGCGTACTTATTTGTTCTTTGCCCTAATTCCCTTCTAAAAGTGATGTTTTGAAAAGAAAAGTGAAAAGTAAGAAGTATAAGGTTAAGTGTGAAATAGCCTTAAATCTTTAAATATTTCAAATTCGTGAAAATCTTTTGATATTTGAAAATACTTTGTAAATCTTTGAGAATTTTTAAAAATCATTTGAGAATTTTTAAAAATCATTTGAGAATTTTTAAAAATCATTTGAGAATTTTTAAAAATCATTTGAAAATTTTTAAAAATCATTTGAAAATTCTGAAAATCTTTAAAAATGTTTTGAAAATTCTGAAAATTTTTAAAAATCATTAAATATCTTTGACAATTATGAAAATCTTTAAATATCTTTGACAATTATGAAAATCTTTAAATATCTTTGACAATTATGAAAATCTTTGAAAAACTGAAAATCTTTAAATATCTTTGACAATTATGAAAATCTTTGAAAAACTGAAAATCTTGAAAAATCATTTAAAAACTGAAAATCTTTGAAAAACTGAAAATCTTGAAAAATCATTTAAAAACTGAAAATCTTTGAAAAACTAAAAATCTTTGAAAATGTTTGAAAAACTGAATCTTGAAAAACTGAAAATCTTGAAAATCTTTTAAACTTATGAAATTCTTTGAAAATTCTGAAAATCTTTGAAAATCTTTAAAAATCATTTGAAAATCCTGAAAATCTTTAAAAATGTTTTGAAAATTCTGAAAATTTTTAAAAATCTCTAAAAATCTTTGAAAAATTAAAAAACTTGAAAAATCTTTGAAAACTGAATCTTGAAAAACTGAAAATCTTTAAAAATTAAAAATCTTTGAATATTTTGAAAATCTCTTAAAACTTAAATTCTTTACAAACTATTTGAAAAACCCCGAAAAAATCGTAAATCTTCTGAGGCTTTTAACATGAAAGCAGCGCCCTGGTGGTAACCTTCTAAACTAATAACCAAAATGGCAGCCTCCAGCCCGTGATGTGGCATTATTTACACTGAAATTTCGACACGTTTTCTCATGTGTTCTTTCACTTCTGCAATAACTATTGCTATATATCAAGTTATGCAATTTATCTTGTAAGGTTTTTACACATAAAATGTTATAAACAAAATTTATTCTCATTATTTTTCCTAGTTGTCAACATAATGGCAGGGAAAAAGAACACACTGATATTTATAACAGGGGCGTCTGGACTTCTTGGCCGTGAAATTGTAAAGAAAATGAAAGAAAATAATTATGACGTCATTGGAACATCTCTTACCCGTGCTGAAAAATACAATTTACACAAACTGGATTTAACTGACTTTAAAAAAGTCGAGGAATTTTTAGATAAAAATGAGGTGTGAATTTGTGATTACAAAAAATATATTTTTATTTCAAATATTTTTAAAAAAAAATTTTTTAAATCTTCCATAGCCTGATTTTATAATCCATTCGGCAGCTCAACGTGCACCGGACCAAGTAGAGCGGAACTTTGAAGCTGCAGCACTACTGAATATAAATGCAACACAAAATTTAGCTAGAATTGCTGGTATATAAATTTACCAATGAATAAATGGGGAAATTGAATTTTAATTGAAATATATAAAAATATTTTATAATTAAAGTAAAAAAAATTTTTTACAAGTTTTTTTAAAGAAATATTTATAAATAAAAAAATTCTAACTTAAATTCCTTAGTTTAAAATTTGTTTAAAATGTTTTTTATGAATCCATTTCCCAGAACTGATAGCTAAAATCAGGCAGCTTGCCGATAAAATTGGGGTTCTCCAAATTCTAGCACCGTTTTATGTCATGACGGTAAAAGTGAATAGTGCAGGAAATATAGTGAATAATGATAGAAATATTTATCCACACATTGAAATCAATTTTTACAAGCTGCACAAAAAATTAAATTGGATTTTGGATTAAAATTTAAAAAAATTTCCTATTCACAAACTAATGTGGGGATATTTACTAAAATGGCTGGAGTTTAAAGGGTTAACTGACCTATGAATAACTGCTAAAAATATCACATGATTGAACTTATTTTCCACTTTCCAGCCATCAAAACCATTCCCATGATGTTCATAAGCACAGACTACGTCTTTGATGGTACACATCCTCCATTTAAAGACACAGATAAGCCAAATCCAACAAACAAATATGGAGTAACAAAATTGGAAGGAGAGAAAATAACTATGGAGGCTAGTTCAGGTTACCCAGAACAAATTTTTAAAAAATATAACCAAAATTTAATAAGAAAATTAAAAATTTCCAGACAACATGGTTTTACGCGTACCGGTTTTATATGGTCCAGTAGAGACTCTGGAAGAAAGTGCAATCACTTGCTTATTGCAGAATCTGCTTAAGAAAGATCAGCAGAAGGTTTCGGATTATGAAATCAGGTGGCCTGCTCACACTAGTGACATTGCAACAATTTGTTGTCAACTTGTTGAAAAGAAAGTTAAAGTATGAAATTTTGATTTTTTGAATTTTGTTGCATTGACTGAAATTTCATTTCATTTCATTCCAGGATCAGTCAATCTGTGGTATTTATCAATGGAGTGGTAAGGAAGGGATGACTAAATTCAAAATGATTCAAATAATGTCTGAGCAACTTTCTTTGGATGCCGAACACATACTTCCGGATAAGGAAGTCAATCAAGGTGTGCCAAGACCATACAATTGTCAGTTGGATACTGTTAAGTTGGAAAAACTTGGGATTGGACACCATACTTTGTTTTCTAATGGAATAAGAGATTGTTTGAAGAAATTTGTAACATAAATAATGATGCCAATAAAAATCGTAAACTCGTACTGTACAATGAACAGAGTTTTTTAGGGTTTCACCAACAACCTGTGTTAGTGCCAATTTATCGCCTTTACCTCCAGTCACTTGGGGAAACTGAATTCTAGTGTTAGTCATTGCATATTTCGCCGCTAGGTGTCACCACCTCCTTGAGTAGTTAAATGATAACTTTCACTTTCACTTTCTCTAATTGGTTTGATTAAATAAACACTCACTCTGTTATACATTCCTAAAGCAAACGGACATGTCAAGTTTATTGTCTCAATCCTAACATCTAGCGACATGATGTCTGATGTTTCTTGTTGGGGTGTTGAGTTGATTTGAAGTTGGGGCTGTTGGGGCAACCCATTGCCAACAGTAACGAGTCCATCATCAGTCATCACAAGCCTGGCTTATGACATTTTGTTGAATCTGTGGTATTTATCAATGGAGTGTTAAGGAAGGAATGACTAAATTCAAAATAAAAATATTTGGAAACAGCAATTACCTCTGAAAATTGCATTATTGGATAACCGTAACTATCTGCATCTCAAAATAAAAAATTAGTTTTCATAATGATTTTATTTTTTTTACCTATTATCCAATTAAAGAGTGAATATATAAACCCATGAGCAATGCCTGAAATACATTCAGTTCGACTTCCTGCACTTTGAAAGCTAAGGTAAGTCACGTCACACAATGTTGAGAATTCCACTCTTGAATCCATAATTTCTCTTCGTTTTACGTCACGACTTACGACGTTCCTCCAGAATAAAAAACATTTCGAAAATTATCTCTTCACTCATGAAATTACGTATGAAAACTAATAGAACGGAAACTTGCTATGTTGATGGTCATGCAATAGAACATGATGCCAGAAATGATGAGCGGGGTGGTGTATCCATGTAGTAAAACTAAAAAATCGAAATTATCATGATGCATTTTACCAATATGTATTAATCAAAATAAAAATGCATTAAAAAATAAACAGGTATTTTTACTTTCTCACGAAACATTAAAAAATAAACAAGCGAAATGAGGCCGACTTTATTCTTGTGATGTAACTTCCAGGTAAAAATATTTTACATAAACTGTTTATACACTCACAAGTCAGCATGTGGTATGAAATGGCGCTATTAACCACCAAAATGCTTCAGCAGCACCTGCATGACGCATTGCATAATGGTAGTTGGTCGTTTATTTGCTTCTGTTTTTCAAATTAATCAATTAATCATTGCTATATAAAGCCAATCGAGCACTGTTGTAAATCATTCGATTTGACTCATTTCACTTTGAAATCATGGTATGTTTCACTCATTTTTTTGCATTGAAAACTATGTGACTCTTTCTTTACTGAATATTATTTACTTAGATGCCTCTTCACTCATTCGTTGTTTTGTTATTTGCAATATTGGTGGTCATGGAGGGGTTGTTGTTAGTAGATGCGCAGACTAAACCAAAAATTGAACAGGGACCCGAGTGTCCTGATTGGTGGTGTGGTAAAAAGTAATGTCGGATCAAATAAATTGTTTGCTAATGATTAATACGATGTACTAAGTAAATTAAAATTGAATTTATCAAGTTGTATTTATAATGTCAAGTCATTTCCGAAAATCGCATTTCTCGCAAGAGTACATCACAGCAAATTTTACTCAAATGTTGATGTTCTAATAAACGTCCTTTCACGTGTGTTAAGCTCACACATCTGTTCACACAAAGACTAAGCACCGCAAGCGCTATACCGCAAGAATGCAAATGCAAAAGCAAGTATGTTCACACGTGCGCAAGTGCACCAAGTGTGAATCCACCCTAACGAATCATGTTCCAAGCTTCATAGGAAGAAAAACTATAAAAAACTGTGATATATCAACATCTGGATGAAAATTGGGTTATTTAACAATCATGATTCATCTGCATTTGCTTATGAAAAATTGGATAATAGTTTTATAGTGAAATTGGTTAATTAATCAGTGGATGTGGATCCATAATTACTGCTGTTGTAAATCATTCTGTTTGACTTGCTTCGCTTCAGTTTGAGGAATAAATAAGTTAAGTTTCATTTGCCAGGAATATTTCATATTCAAAAGAAAATTTTTAACTGTTTTCTTAAGATGTCTTAAACAAATTATTTTTTTTTCTGCTAGCAAAGATCCTGGTCATGCAGGAAAGCATGATGTCAGTATAAAATAAATTCATTCACTCCAGGGTGGAAATGTGACCTCTTTGTAAAAGTAGCATGGTCCAAGACCACCTAAAGATGGTCATTGTCCTTAGTGGCAGAAAATTGAACTCTCTTCAAAAGTATACTTGTTCTATGTGTGATAAGTTATTCTGATTCACCCTTTATAAAAAATACAAATTGCCTATACGTACTGTTATCGTTGCTGTTGGTTATAATTTTAAATAAAAAACCAGAATGAATGCAATTCTTTTTTTATCTGCTATTGTAAATAAATAACAAAATTAAGAAACTTAAGCACTAAACCAAATTTTCAGTTTAGTCATCTGATCCAAAATGGGCTTTGAGCACGTGCTCGAGACGAACAATATCAATGACCTCATCGTTCAGCTCGTCAACCAGCTGATCATAAATACCTAAAACAAAATACGGTAAGTTAACAACACAATATATCAAATAAACTCGATTTCTCAGTACTTAGAGCAGCTACTGCAGTTCCAACCAAGAGGAATATGGTACTCACCTCGTGATAGTGCAGAGTAAAGTGACAAAAGACCGACGAATGAGGATGTTTGTGTTAATAGACAGTTTGCGCAAATCAACGCAAACGGAAAAACGCAACGCAACTGATGGTTTATTTTTTGTAAATAAGATCTCCAATCAATGAAAATTTC
>JAQFZO010003339.1:0-10160 GCA_034695885.1 Geophilus flavus | reverse complement strand
AGTCTGAAACCGTAGCTTCAAACTATCAATTTTTCCATCCGATATTTTTAATAAATTTCTTTTATGGCATCAGACAAGAGAGGCATGAATCAATATCGAATGATTGATTATCGGTTATTACCAGAGACGAGTCAGAAATCGTTTATTTTTCTTCACTGACCCTTGACAAGTGTGAGGATCCACCAAAGCAGCAAAAGCACCGCCTTACGATACGCTTGCCTGCACAGCACCAAGAAAACGACAACGGTCCCTGCTCTCGACTCAACCCCTGGGGTGCTTCATTGCCAATACAAAGTCATGGACCAAGGCTTTGAGCTTTGCTGCGCAGCGGCAAAAATAATATCCATACTTGTACTGTTAGTTTTATAGATTAAACTCCAACTGTGTGCCAGAGTTATTTGAAAATTTGCAGTAACAGTCAAAACCATCACTCCAAGGCAATGCGGCGCTCGATTGATACCAGTCTCCTCAAATATGGAATAAAAATTTTATACCAAAGATATGTCCAAAATTTTTATATTTTCATTTCCCCGCATTTTGATTGCAAGGAATTATTCGCGACTAATTTATCAGAAATAAATTTTAATCTCGATGTACTCGCAAAGGTATATATTTTAATCTGATTAATCGGTGTGATTGAATAACCTTACTGTTCATTAAAAATGATTAATTGCGTTATACTTGATTCGTATTCTGCACTCCAGCGATGGTGTGGTCACTTCAATTAGCTGTCAACGTTGATAAATATGTAAACTTGAGTGTGAGTGTGAGCGTGGGCATGTTTAAGTATGAAATTTAAAATTATTAAAATTACCCGATTTCACACGACAAAGAATTACAAAGTAATTTTTCCCCGAATGGAAATCACACTTCATCTCAATTGTTTTCTACGTCTGCTATTCACAATTGATTAGACATCAAGGATTTCCTTTTTCCTTTTACTGACGAGCGGTTATTGTGTACCGAATAATGATGCTTCGTCTAAATGTCACCAGATTTAATGAGAATGTAACACAAGATTAATATTGCAAATTTTCTAATAATCTTCATTTTACATCTTTTGGCTTCGATGTACCATGAGTAAACAAAGAATCTAGCCTTCTTTTCCATGCAGCCAGAGGAATTAGGCCTCTTGCCATAATCCAATTGTAATTTCTTGGCTAAGAAAAGGACCATATGCATTTAAAATACATCAAAATTCATTTGAAATGAGTTTAATTTGAAAAATGCATTTTGAAATCAATTTTGAAATACCGTATATTAAAAAATAGATTCCAACATGAATACTCAAAATCAAAATACATTCTCTACATTCGATTCAGTGACCTGCAAGATATTGTCATGACATCGATTGTGAAATTTGCGTATATCCAGTTCAATAGGCAATCCTTTACGACCAATCATAGTTTTGGTTATAAAATGGTAATAGGCATAATCACGACACCTGATGGTACAATTTAAACTAAACTAAACCAAAACAATTTTTGACAAACAATTGAATGCACAGACTGCAGATGCATTTGAAATTGTCTTCATAACGGATACATCCTCTGCAGTTGGCCAAAATAACTATATTTTTTATGCATTTTTTAAAAAATATTTCAAAATATATTCCCGGCCATTTGGGTATAGGAAGTGTTGTGTAACTTCAAATTCAAATGAAAATTTGACAATCTTGCGGTGCAAATACACCACCAAAATTAAAAATAGATAACAATTACGGTCAAGAAATGGTATTGCGTAACGCAGAAACCAGTTGAAGACAGTCGTTTTCTCCTTTTCAAATAAAAGAATTTTTTTTTACTGTGCAACGTGAGGGACAAATTCAAGTGATATCTTAAGTGAGCTGTTTAAAAGCAGGTGTAAAATTTTACAGCTCACAGAAAATGAAAAGTAAGAGAAAAAATGGTCTAAAGTGGGCTGTAAACTAGATCCCACTGGACACAGTGGACAGAAGAAAAAAACATTGCAACAAGTAAGTCTTGAGAAAAATCCATATTTAAAGTGAGCAAAAAAAAAATTGTAAATTTTAAAAAATACCTTAAGGATTTATTACGGAATTTAAAGCGAGTACAAACAACAAACACCCAAAAAAAAATATTTCATCAGGGGTATATTTATTTTAAGCATGTTTTAAGAAGAATATAATTTCCTTTTTATTAATAAAAACAAAAGAAAAAATTGAATTACTTCATTCTTATTTGATAAAGCAAAAAAAAAAAATTCTAAATAATAGAGTAAAATATTAAAGGAAATATAAAAAATTAATATCTATCCAGCTACCAACTTCAATAAACTCGGCCTCATGAATTCGTTTTTTTTCCCTCTGCACAAAACCATAAAAACTTTAATGAGCCTCACACACGACACTGCAGTTAATTTTTCCAATATCTTCACAGATTTCACTACTCTCCTTCCAGAAAAAAAAATCACTAACAGCTTCCCAAAAGAACAAATCACCATGTTAACACAGTCCATGCATATTTTTTACAACCGAACCTACAACAAAATTAAATTCAAACCAACCCCAAAAAAAAAAAAATTGTATTCAACGCACGTATTTCATGAACTAGTTTCATTCAACAAAAATTTCTATAATATTGCCTAGCAAGGGTGCACGATATCCATTAACGTAAAATGTGCGGAGAAGGAACCCTTTAAAACTGTAGCAATCGATTCGATTTCTTTAAAAAATAAAAACTCAAATTCAATGATCTAGGGTATAAATGGTTGGGAAATTTGGAAGCAAGATATGAAGGAATCGCGCGATCTAGTTGGCCATGATCATAAATTCACTTCTCGCCTTGTCGTTGTGCCTGATGCCTCCCAAGTCGGCCGGCCCATTAGCCACTCAGCGTGCCAAACACACGACAATAGGCGACACGCGACTGATGATGCACGAGCCACGCACATCCCCAAAAGTCGTCGCGTTCCCTTAGAGCGTGAAATGAGAACGCCACCCGTTCCGACAACCGTTTACTGTTGCCGAGTGATGACAACTTGAAACAGGCGCAGTCGCCAAGCTCACCACACAACAAATAAAAGTCCCTAATGAAACCGTGGCACAGACAACGACGACTTTTGGAAAAATATTTCTTAAATATTTAAATATACTTTAGGCTATATATAAATTTAAAAAAATAAAGATGATGGGGAAAGAATTTATTTCATTTAATGTCGTGTTTTTATCTAATTTTATCTGCATACTTTTAATCCAATTAAACACTGGTAATAAATCATTCATGAAAAGAAAAAGCATAAAATAAATGTTTTATTTCTTTTTTCACTTCCCCGCCTTTCTTTTGGACAATCTGCTTTAAAAAAAAATTCCATCTAATTAATTCAGTTGGGAATCTGGGATATGGAATTATTAATGATGTTTATTAGCCACAAAATAGTCGAGTAAAGAAAAAGGAAAAATCTCAGTATGTAGCAAACAAAGTTTCATTCCATTACTCTACAGATTTAGGCTTCCAGCTTCCACATCAAAGAGCCGAGGTCGCTCTACTGGCAATTAATTGCATTAACGGGACAAAGACAATAAAAGTCTCTTATTCCGTTCGGGTTATAGGCCCTTTGGAGACAAAATGTAATGAAAAGGATGTGGGGCCTCATTATTAATTGCTTTTTGTGGTACCATTAAAGGCAATAATACCTTGGGAGATGAAAATTCACAAAATTAACTTGTTTTGTTTCTATCTTCCCTAATCATTTGTGGATTTAATGTTTTCGTATACGAAAGATTCGTGTAGTACGTTCTACCAAGATTAGTTTAAACGACTGAATAAATTTTTGATTACCCTTCGTTTCATCTATTTATCAGGATTGCTGCGTACTTCAAACATTGTAAAATCTATTTAATGCGCGTTTACGATATAATCATTCGTCGAATAACATAATCTCGCAACGATGCATGCGTTTTAACTTTTAAACTTTTCATTATTTATTACTTTTTCGTATGACGAGACGAAGAATTCCGGATATTTCTCCGTATTACATGTCGTGCTGACCCCGGGGCTTCGCTGCACTGCACCGTACAAATGAAATTATTTCGCCGTCGTAAAGAAATGACGAGATTATTATTTTGCATTGTAAATTACTTATGCATCAAGAACTTTAAAACTATTCTTCTTTTAAAAAAAATATGAAAAATTACATGTTCGATCAATCGTTGTGTGTGGTGAATGTCGCATGAAGTAATCACATGATCTGTTACCCATACAGCATAGCGTGCACGCTTTTATTAATATTGTTACCAGCTTAAGCTCGCAGTGTTTACTCGTGGGAACCGACTTCAAACACAACTCCTTGCATTAGTGTGTATAAAAGAGAGATTCCAAATCTAGTTGATGTAGTTAATAAACATTTCAAATAAAAATTTTAAAATAACAATTAGAATGACTGTGAAATATTTCCCTAGATTCGAATACATTATTTTTTATCAGCAGTTGCATTATGCAACTAACCTCGAACGTGTCTTTAAAGAGAAATTTTTACAACACTATAGCACAATAAAAAGCAAACATTAACATTAATTTCATGTTCCATGTCGAAAAAAAATCCGTAAAAAGTTTTAAAAAATACCCAAGGTACAAATAAAGACTACAGTATATGTATGTGTGGAGCGAAAGCGAAAGTAAGACGGAAACATTTTGGGATAAATAGAAAGAAAGAAGAAAAAAATAAAAAAAAAGTGTGAGCGAGGAGGAGGGAGAGAAAGAAAAAAAATTGAAGAAAACTTCCAAAATGGTCACTGCCCTAAGGTCAGTCAGTGACCACTGCTCGAGGGAGTTGTGACCACTTAGGTGAAAATCGAAACACCTTGCTGCCAAACAGGAAATTAAAACCAAGAGGATAAAAAAAAAATAGAGAAGTTTGTACACACCTGCACAAAATGATTATTACTTAGAAAACTGAAGAGAAACATATCAAAAATGTGTAGAACTCACTTTGAACCGATATCTGAACCCACAACACCATTCATCCATAAACAGTAAACGTTATCTAAACTGTTGTTACACTGTAGCAAGTTTTGTTTATTTACTTGCAATAATAAGTTACATATCTTTCATTTTTTTCCTCCCAACACAAGTCAAGGCTTTGCACACGCGACTCCTTTATTTCCATACATCTTTTCAAAGAGCTAACAAACTTAAATCCCTACGTCCCTATCTGCATGCTTTCCACAATAATCCAGTTCGGCGCCAGCAAATTCCTACGGGATTCAAAACCTTTTCATCATCTCTCGTCATCATAAACAAGCATATTCTCATCAAATATCTGGTCGCACTCTTTTTTCTTACCTTCCTCTCCCCTATCTCTCAAAAAAATGTATAAAAAGAGGATTTTTAACATCAAACAGAGAAAGAAATTGCCGATCGTTGTTGTTGTTTTGGCTCGGCTGTTATGCACTAAATAAAGTAAACAGAAAACTGCGAAGTCGAAATTAACTATGCCATTTCTCAACACCACCTGATCTTGGTGGGATTTTTTTTTCTTTGGCTAAAGATTAACATTTTAACTTAATTACGTGCATTAAAAATGCACATACAACAATGCACTTGGGGGAATATGCAATTTCCTTAAGCTTATCAACACATCTCTCCCTTTTAATGTACTTTTTAAAAAAATGCTAAGTGATTTTCCATGTTTTTGCAACTCCTCATTGTTTATCTTTAATATCATTAAGATTTTTCTGGCCAACGGCTATCCTCAAAAATGTCTTTCAACAAAAATGGCTGCCGAGGAGGAATCAGCATGAGCAGTAGCAGCACTGAAGCGTGTTACAGCTCTACCCATGCTTGGCTGCCTTTTCGGATTGCATTTTAATTAATCTGAATAATGCATCAAGGCAAATGCTGAACCTATGACGTAAACACACAAATTCCCTCTAGCGATACTTTTTTTAAATGGAAAAAATGGAGAACAAGAACTCGCGTAGGAAATTAAAAGAAAAAAATTTTTTGTGTGCAAAACATGCAATATTTCTTTTATTTTTTTAATTTTACAATTTACCCGATTTAATCACAACATTAGGAGAGTCACGCCCGAACAAGGAGGAAGCAAAAGGTGTTTATGGTGCAACGCTGCAGATGTCCGACTATTGATAAAGACTCATTTGATTAATTAAATTGAAAACATCGACTCTGGAGAGAAATGAAGCAGCACACTTATCTCGCCAAGCCCTCATTTGGAGTAAAAGGACGGCCCATTTTCTGGACTCTCATTTGTGGTTGGCAAATGAGCCACCAGCACAGCCAGCAAAGCAAAGAACAAGATAATGGAACAGCTTCAGACGCCCACGCGATTAGCACTAATGCACGCACTTGTTTACTAAGTTCACTATTACCACTAGCCCTGATTATAAATAATGCACATCAACCACTATACTTCTTTATTTTTTCCTCCATTTTATTCTTCTTGTTTTCCCCCACCTGTGGCCGTATATTTACGACTTCATCCAAGTGGAAATGAATGAAATAAACATGCGCAAACAGTCTCCATGGTTTGTTTAAAAGTGAAGCTTTCCTGCAAATGCTTGTTGTTGTTTCATCCAGTTTTCAACTCTATGGTTTAACTCGATAAACACTGCAAATAACAGACAGCTTGTCAGTTGGTTAGTTTGACTGAATTAGATGTATAAATAATGTAAATAGAAAATTTACAAAATTGAATTAATAAGTACACGGTATAATATGAATATTATTCTCTTTTGTGCCACAACCGCACGCATATATACATATAATACATAGAAATCGATAATTTCCATCAATAATTAGACAGGAATTTGTACCAACAACGTAACTTTGACACGATTAACAACCAAAAAAAAATTAATATCCGAAATTACGTTTAAAATCCAATCAGCCTAATAACTTTGCCACTTGATTCACGTCACCTCCGAAACCATTTACCATTACAGTGGTTGCCATTTATATCTTGGATTACTTGCCATCTCCTCGAGGGGTCGCTATACCACCGGAAATGAACAGACAACCCTCCATAAGACCTCCTACCACCACTCCAATCACAGATTGTTTCTACGGGAAAACCCAGAGATTCTCCAGTTTAATTACCAGATTCTCAGGTGCCACATCACCTGCCCTCCCAAAGGAGCTCGCACGGTACACAGCCTAAGGGATAAACACGATTCTTTGATCGTTCTAAAAGATGAAAAGGAGAAGAAGAGGAAAAGAGGAAAAGAGGAGAAAAAAAATATAAAAAACTTCTCTTGATAATGTCTCATTCCAAAGAGCAACAAAATTGTATGTGGGATAAAAACATAAAAAATTATCTAATTGAAAACTCAAGGAAAAAGTGCAAACTAAGTTTTTTTTATGTTCCTTCAGTTCTGGTATTAAAAAATTGATAGCTTCACACAAATCCGAATTCATATCTCTTTAGGTTATGATAAAAAAAAATCTTTAGGTCTCATGACTGCAGTGAGAGCTGTAATTAATGTGTGCTATCTCTTTTCTCTCTTGGTTTTTTTTTTCTTCTCACCCATCCTTGACAAGTGACAAAGTCAAGTGACAATTGGCGAACCCACAAAGGCGTTGGTTCAACCAAGCAAAGAGGCCAAGTTTCGTTTTTTGGTTGAGAGAGAAAAGCATGACAAAAAATGGCACAATAAGCCCTTATTAGAAGCTCATCAGATGCCAGCTCGAATCTCTTGTGCGGAATAAATTATTTTTTCTTCAAAAAGAACGACATGAAAATGGGAGATATATATATTTTTGCTGTAATGCAATTCTATTAAACCTGAGTGCAATGTCTTGTCGAATTCATTAAAACTAATAGAAAAATGGGATAATTATCAATAAGACAATAATCCTCAAATGCATAAACAGAATTTTTGTTAATTTGCGATCCTCCAGCATTGCTTTCAACCCTAATATTCACTTTTGGAAGCATTAGCAGCAAGAATTCCCTCGCGACGATGGTATCGACCGATTACAAATGAATGTTTTGTTTCTGTACACATGGAGGACAGTGATTTTTCACAGGTTGCTGGAATGAAGCCATTCCTACTTTTTTATTCGCAATTAGAGTGGTCTGGATAACATATTAATGATTCATGACTTCAACAAATGAGACAAGATGAACTAATTGAAATGAGAATGTAACAACTGTCACCAAGGCACTTGGCCTCCCTCAATAAACGTTTAATCCCATGAATTTTAATTTCAACTTTTTCAAAACCTTTAATTATTTTTTTTAATTCATTTTTTTTTCATTGCATCACTTCGTTTCTAACCAAATTAAGCACCAAAAAAAAAAATCCATTCGCATGTTGTCTAATGAAGAAAGGTAAGATTCCCACCAGTGTTGATGTTAATTTCATCTTTGAGAAAATTAGTTAAAGATTTAAAAAATAAGAAAAAAAATTATTCATTTCCATGTAATTCCTAAATTGATGATTTCAACACTCGCATTTACAACTTCATTGTACAATAGTCAAACCCAAGAAGCTATTTCTTCTAAAAATACAGTCTTGTCTTCGATGAATCATCTTTTCTAAGTAGAAAATCCCCAGAGACGTGAAAACAACCTTAATCCCATGTTCAATGAAGAACACACGAGCAATGTCGCCAATTTGTGTCACACGAGGGAACTAAAAGGAACTTGTTTTCCGCATGTCATTACTGCAGACAGTTGCTCAGTTCCTCTGAATTTTTAATCAAATAACCATAAACTCAAAAATATAGATTTTCTAAAAAAAAAAAAAAATTTTAAATAAAAATCAGTCAATTTATTTAACACTTTTCCTCATCGCCAATAAAAAACGTTAAATCAATTTGGGGTAAATTTTAAAGCATTCATCGAAATGTCGACGTTTGGCATTAAGGAGTTGAAGTCTTATCAACCCCGAGTCCAATCAGGAGCAAGTAGAACCCATTAGCCCCTATTGTAAGACGCGACAGTGTTTGTTGAAAGAGCACAGAGTCGTTAGTTTACTATTGTAGTCACCGGACGATTCGGGTTTTCCAATTTAACACCCACAAGAAAGCCCAGCCGAATCGAGTCGAGTTGAGTTGGATGGATGGATGAAAAACTTAAAGAGAGTTGAACTTGGATTCTGCGTTTCTTCGATAGCAAAAGGCTTAGAGGCCAAGTGCAAGTGGATTTTCGTCAAGAAGACGAGAGGGAGAGAGAAAAGAAAAGAAAGAGTTAAAAAAAATTTGAGAAAGGAATTTAGACAGCTAATGCAAGTTCGGTCATGAATAATTTCGGTTGAAAAGATTAAAATTTAAATTGTAATAAGACAATGTAGGAAATATTAAAATGGGAAAGTTACAAACATCGCAAAAGAAAATGCGAGGGGATGGAAAAAAAAAACGAAAATTGCTAGGAAATAATTCATTGAGTAATCAATCCTAGGGCGGATTACAGAATGCAAAAATGAAAAGGTGGCATTTTCCTTTCCTTTTTTTATTTAATTAAAATTGATTAATCGCTTCTTTTTATTACGGGGCATTTATAATTCATTCAAAAAATTAGGGCGTCATCACCGAACTGTGTAAATTTTTAAAATTTTGAATGGAAAGAAAAAAATCAAAGACGGTTAATACTCTCCTCCAAACATTTCTTGCCTCAATAATTCAAGGAATAGGACAAAAACATCAGTTCTGCGACACAGGCAGAGATGAAGTGGCGTCATCTGGCGTTGATATGAATATTTGAAGAGACGCACAAAGTATAAAAGAGAAAGAAAAAATCAAACGTCAGAAAATGAAAAAAATAAAAAAAAACACGTTAAGCAGTAAGCAACATTAAAAAAATCAAACCTAATGATTTCAAGAGTGTAATTTCACATCAAAACTACAAAATTTATGGGTGAATCCAGGGGGAGGGCGTTAGAGGCGATCGCCATCACCCTACAAGCTTAAAATTCCCAAAAAATCTTCACAAAATTGCAAAATTTTCGAAAAATCTCTCAAAATATCCTTCAAATCCTCACAAACTCGTTCAAAATCTTTATAAACATCACAAAATCACAGAATCTTCAAAAAAAATTGTTTAAAATTATCACAATCATTGAAAATCGTTCAAAATCTTCATAAAAACCATTCAAAATTTTTTAAAATCTTATAGATGAGATTTTTAAAATCAGGTCGACAAACTTTCTTTAGAAAATTTTCAAAATTACCCCGCTTTCC
>JAQFZO010003338.1:0-10163 GCA_034695885.1 Geophilus flavus | reverse complement strand
TTGATAAATGTGATTTCGTCAATGTGTTCATTTTGCCGAGTTGCATCTACAAGTGAGTGAAATGGACAGTTCGATACAAGTGCCTCTTTCAATCTCTTAAAAAGGGTCGAAATCCCTGCAACTCGGCAAAATGAACACATTGACGAAATCACATTTATCAATTATGATTTTTTTTCTCCCGAAAGGTAATTGAGAAACTTGCGGCTACCGATAGTACCGACACTCGATACGTACGTGCATATCTACAGTATAGTTTTATTCCAGACTTTATATAACTTGTTTCTTGTTTGACAATTCCGCGGTTTTTTGAATTTCTGTTTGATGTAAACACACGAGTAATTTACTACTTTGTATCGTGTAAACACGATTAAAGAGTGAAAGTTTGTGTATACAGTACAAGTGTGATTTTAATTGTCTACATGTCAGATGTATCAAGTTTTATCAATATTATATAATCCCTGTCAATTAGTTTTATCAGAATTCTCCAATTTTATAAAAATTTATGAACCGTTTATGTAACATTTTAACACATCATAAAATTGATGATAAACCCATTTATTACGGTTTATTAACAGATTTTCATCGCCTTATTTTGACTGATTCGCGAATAAAATTACGGAATTTCTTTACAACACGATACAATACCCATTATAAAGTAATTACTCGAAACCTGTTAACAACAAAAAGTAAAAAAAACCGTCTCCCATCAAGCGTGTCGAATCTTACTCGTAGGATGATGCAAAACAAGCCTTTAAACATTGTTTTTAAATTGAAGGAAAACATTGAACGGCACATTACACACCTTTTAGACACAATGAGAGTCTTTTGCATATCGAGTCACGTGACATCTCAAGGCAAACCAGACACTTGGGATCAAAGGTCAAAGTCGCATCATAAAAGAGCCACCTCCGAACTCTTGCGGATGAGATCATTTCCGGTGGCAATGAGTACTCCTTTTCAGATCTCTTTTTCGCTCGTGTACATTCATCGGATTAGCAATTAAGCGGCTAAACAAGCATATGATTGGTTCTTTACAAAATCCCTTTTCTCTCTCCATCCTTTCGCAATTTTTTTTTCTTTTCATATTATTCGACACGAATAACCAGCTTAGGGAACAAATGAGGACAAATGTCCCACTCGACTCAAAACTCGCCTAGTTGGCATGCAAGCGTCGCGCCGGGGATGAGGAGGGCATTCGGATCCTCCGTTGCCATAGCGACGGACACTTAGCGTAATCCCCAACCGAGGGCGCCTCCATCAACACCGCATCTTAAGCGGCGACGACAAATTGAGAGAGAAGGCCAAGTGCGAAGCCTTGTCGACTCGATGCCCCCCCTCCAACCACACCACGCGAAGCGTCCCCACTCCCCCTCCCACACACACACCCCTCGCCAAACGCCCCTGTCCACAAGCGCGTCTCCAGAGGACATCGACTCCACGCCCAAGTGACGTCATCGAGTCTGTCACTATTTATAAAACGGGAAAAGAGACGTTAACGCCACCCCCTTTAAAGCTGAAATGGGAACGACCACGCCTCCGACTTGAGACGCCGGTCAAAGGTTGAGCGTCCCGACACGAACCCATCAGTTCGGCGAGCAAAAACCGCCGAGAGTTCTCATTAATGTCACAACGAGGCAAGGTCGCTCTCTGTCAGCCGGACTAATATGGGCATAACTTCCTTCTTCTCCTTCTTCTTCTTGTTCGAGGAACCCTCTCCCCTTCTCTCGCGACTCCCATAGTTAATTAAGCGTCGCATACGACATTTTCACCTGTTGACTAGCGTTTGCTTGGGTCATCGCACTAAATTGCGCCCCCCACCGTCAACTCGCAGGGCGTTTTCCCCTCTATTGCGGGATGTGAGAAAGCGGCGATGTGAAGGGCACGTGCCCCACTCGGACGCCAATCAAGGTCAGGGAAAGTCAAGACCACCGCCCACTTTTATATATACGGTCACTTGAAACCCTCATTTCTATTTCTTTCGCACATGGAGGCATGAATGACCCGGGTTTATCACTGCAGGCGTTACGAACATCATTTCTTTACATTATGAGTGTGTGGGGAGACCCGTAACCCGATGTCGGATGATTCCAGCGAACTGTTAATGTAAACAACTTTTAACCCCGTAGGAAAAATGACCTAAACCGGCTAATAAACTCCTTATACAGGCAAATGACGTGAAAAACCCATCGGAATCGCGATCAAAATCGCTCTCAAACTGTGATTTAAACGTTGCCATCTTTGGCCAACACCGAAAAACCCCCGAGGAATCGACATTTCATTTACATATTATTTTTTTTTAAAAAGGGGGAGGGAAAAAAATTAGAAACAGGCGTTAAAACCGCGATGAAATGGGCACGAAATGTGGCGACGGACGATGGAATGTGATACGGGACGGTGTGTTCTTACCGATTCAGCATCTGCACCGGCGTTTGGGTGAGCTGTGACGAGTAACAAGAGGAGGGCGACGCATGTTGCGTTCCACCGCATGCTGCTAGCGTCCCGCGTCCTAGTTGGGAGTGGCGTGCTTGTCTCGTCGAGCGAGTGCTCGTCCTTGCTACGAGACTTGAGTCGGCAGCACGAGTGAGTGTGAGAAAAGAAAAAGTTTGAGCGAGTGAGAGTGAGAGCTCTGAGTGAGTGACTCAAGCTGCCACTCGCGTCCGTCGCCCACTCCGCGTCGCCACCTCCGTTTGCGCGCCTCTTTTCCTCGCTCGCTCCTAATCCCTTGGCGCCACCAATCCACGAATGGAAACCATCGCGACCCCACGGATCATCCGCCGCCGCTTAATCCCAACAGGGGGTGATGAAAAAAATTATGAAAAACTTTTTTTTTAACTCTCAAACTTATGGAGGAGGAGCGACGAAGGGAGGAACAGCCTGGACTGGACCAACTTTCCCATATAGGGAGGGAGTAACATGGTTACTGTAAGAGTGCAGGTGGAGAGAGTAGGGAGGTGTTCTAGGAGGGATCCAAACCTGTTCTCGGTCACAGAGTTCAAACCCGATCAGTTCAGAAAGTGTTTATCACAATATTCACAAGTGTACAGCTTTGCATTATCGTTAATCAAAGCATTTATAAATGGAAGAAGTCGTCTGATAAGATCGACACAGACGAGATTAGATAACAGTGTAAATGAAACTAAAAATAAAACTTATTAATCTATGAATATGGAACAAAATATGACCCATAAAAATCACACTAATAAATGGTTTTTCGTATCTTGTTTTCATTCATTCTCATGCCATAAAAATAGACATTTACATATGTAAAAATTATGTTGTGACTTGTTTGAATTAAAGTTGGTGCGCAATGTACAATGTTTTGCTCGAAGAACAAATATTGCAGAAATTCTCACGAAAAAAAATAGTGAAAAAAAAGTTGTTTGCCAAAGTTTAAATTTGATGAAATGGTTGAAGAATGAGTGTGTGTCATGAGTGATTTAAATTTTTTCTTATGGAAATTCAAATTGCTCGTGTCTGAACCTCATTTCTCAATATTCTTATATAGAATAACGGTTTCTAACGGCACCTCAAAAGCCATTAAGATCGCGCCAGTCATTGACTTATCTAATTGTTTCCGTTCTACTGTTCATTCACTCATTTTTCTTCTTTAATTCATAAAGAAAAGTCTACGCGTTAACTTAACTGTGGTATACTTAAATTTATGAAAATCCTATAACTAATATTAATATATAAAACTAATAAAACACAAAACCTTAAAAGCCATTTCCGGCATTACTTAACATCCCATTCACTAACATCCATTTTATTTGAAAAAAAACAACTCTGTTCTACTAATAAGAAAAACTTATGAATTGAAGTCGCGTGATGACGTCACTTTCGCCTCGAACCAAAACCTA
Organism: Geophilus flavus; assembly: GCA_034695885.1. Lineage (NCBI taxonomy): Eukaryota > Metazoa > Arthropoda > Chilopoda > Geophilomorpha > Geophilidae > Geophilus > Geophilus flavus. The sequence continues at coordinate 6,306 of JAQFZO010003338.1, read as the reverse complement.
AAAATTAAATTCCCTGATGACAAATTTCAAGTTTAGTCTTATATAAATGTTTGTTTATAACCTTTTTTATTTAAATTTTTTTAAAAATATCAAACAGGTTTTGCCTGCATGACCTTTTGGTTAAATAAAGCAAAAGAAATGAAAAGTAACATCATAAACTTCTTCAATTTAAAAAAAAAATGGCCATCCAAACAGCATGTACAAACAAGCAACTCTATGCTTCATTGCACATATATTTCCTTCATTATTTTTTTGCCCTTCTCCCCACAGTGAATTAACTTTTATTTACAGTAAGTATCACACAACCCTAAGTGAGTCTCGCACAATTAAATAACTCCACATGACGTCATTTGTCCCCATTCATAGCGTAGGCGGGGGGAAATAAATCTAGTAGAAGAAAACCACAAATTATAAAAAAAATAAAAAAACAAATGAACAAAAACACACCTTGTGTTCGGTCGGACGACGTGGGCGTGTCCTGTTGTTCTTTTATTTTTTTCTCTCGCTGCAAAGGATTAGATCAACATTCAAAATAGAAAAGTTGTGGGTGGTTATTTAATTTTTGATGAGATAATCATTTGCCACTTGAATCAAGTTAAAGGGTTATTCTAACCCCTTCCCGATCTCCCGATCCGCCTCAAGGTCGTCGCCCCTCGCCCTTGCTTTCGTTCGGTCCCCTTGGCAAACTTCCATTCCCCAGCTGGTTTGCCTGTCCAGTCCACTGCGGGCGCCGACCTCACGTATTGGCGCCATTGATGACGTCATAATCGGGGCATCACCTCCCCACCTTAACCTTTGGTGCCAAGATGATCAACAGATTGTTTTCTCTCGTTACATAATCGAGCGATGAATTTTAGTCAAGTGTTGAATTTGATATTTAAGTCATTCCAGATGCAGATGAGATGATGTAATAGAATAAACAGACAATACAAGTTGTGTCTGCAACTAAATTTATATCGAATGCAACGAGGGGAAAAAATGTGTGGAAGAAAAAAGATTGGATGATCACTCTATTCTAACGGGATAACAGCCTTGATCCATTTAGTGACGTAACGCGAAGAAAAATGCAGAAAAAAAGGGGAAAGTGATGTTTTGCTGGCACCTAGTGGTGAAATTTAAAGCTCGAGTGTGTGAAAAGTGGATATAAAATTAAAAAAATTTTTTCCAGACGATTAAAACTGTCTGTCGACTAGTTAAAACTCAGGAATTTTAATTTTTACCATCACGCAACAAGTGTTAAATCGTTAAACTGACGCCAATTCAACAGTTGGCGCCAATTTTGAAGTTCCTGTCAAGAGTTTTATCCGTCTTTTTCTATATAACGATTGAAATAAACCTTCTTCTTCAGTTGCTAAAATTATCTGATAACTTGAAAACCGTTGGCTGATTCACAGCCATAACTTTGCACTTGCTAGGCGGAAAACCAGACAACAAACCAGCTAAAAGTAGCACCAATGAGAAGGAAAAAAAATAAAAGTATAAACATCGCCATTAATCTTTCAAGTTATTTTGCAGGTGGTCATTTTGAAATCAAGCTGCTTTGTTTAAAGTTTATCTTTAATTATTTCCGAGTCCCGATAACTCCGTATGGCAGCATGGAATCCATCACTGAATACAATGCTCACACACAACCTTCGAATCCGCTATTGTTTTCCATGGCAGATGTTGCCAATGTAATGATAATTAGATTTCTGAAGTCTATGAATTATTTATGAAACTGCACAATCATCAAATACCATAAAAACTGTCGTGGCATTTAATAGTCAGTCGTGATTTGGGACCCATTAAAGTTTATAGTCTTATCTTTTCTAGTGATATCCACAAATTTCTGACATTTTTCCCAATGGTAGGGGCAAGAACTTGGGAATTTGAAGAATTTATTGTGAATATTATTCCAGACTGTTTGTGTTAAGAGTAGAGAATGTTATTTTTTGATTACTACTTTAATGGCAATTAATAGTTCTTTAAAGCATTGGCAAGGGTATTAAAACTGCAAGTTAGCAACGAGGTTTTAGTGTTTGGTACTAGACGTCAGCACAGAGGAATTGGGTGATGAGTCTGGTAGCCTGCAGGTGAGGTGAGGTGTTGCTGTGAGTTGCTGCAAAGTGCAAAAGACAGACCGGTGCCGCCCTCTTCTGATAGATAATAAGATTTCTGATTTCCAATTAGCAACCCTTTAGCTTTCCTGCATCACATTTTACAGAAGGGCAAATGATTTGTAAATGGTCAAAGAGAAACATGATTTGTTTGATCAAGGTCATGGGAAAGCGGGTAGGCCGAATCCAATGATTCAAATTTGACCCCTGACCTGATTTCGAGGTCAAACACTTTCCATCTTTTGAGTCATCAAAGAGGACTTCTCTGATTGGTCTAAAAATTATATTATTTCACACCTCTAAAAATGTGAAATTATACTGAAAAATAAAACAGGATTTGTAATGGGACCGAAACCGAGCTTCGGGCCCAATTTTTCTATTACTAATGCATTTAGGCTCCAAATGAGGTCAAATTTGAGTGAATCGTTGGATTGGGCCTACCCCTTTCCTATGAGCTCAATCAAACAAATTTTATTCTCCGGGCAATTCTCACATCAATTTGGAACTTCCTAAGACACTTAATTAGACATTACACTTTAATGTTCATTGCTTTTTATTATTTTAACCATTTTCCTAGCAGTAAAACCATAGTTTCAAGGTTTCGTATGAAAAATATAATAAAAAACACTGGAACAAATTAAACAAATAAACATAAAATTCAATTTTTTATGGTAACATCAGATCTAATTGATGTCAATCCACTTCAATTTCGAATTGTTCGTTCTTTTTATGATGTAATTTCACAGTAAATTCATGATGCTCCTTAAAATGGGACTGAAACCAATGCTCCACTAAAAATAATAAATTAATGCAATTGTTTATAACTCTAACTATTTTTAGATCAAATTACTTTGGCATGATTTACTGCAATACGCCCTGGTTTTCTTCCATCTATCACTCACGCACCTAAAATAAAGTATAAATTCCAATAACCAACAGAAGAAAACCAGTAAAATAGTTTCACACGATACTTTTTACATGTTTTCAGTTTTACCAAATCTTTTTGGACAAGTTTGCAAAAACAACAACGATTTCCATTATCTATGGATTCTCCTCCATCGCATTTATCGTGTTGTTCCTTGCGTTTCTTTTGACTTATTGGTACATTATAATTAAGAAACTAGGAATAAAAATAATTATAAATAACTTTAAGTGATGAAAAATCCCAAATTTACTCTTTTTTCAACGCAGCGATTCTTTGGTAATTCATCGACTCTTTGTATCCTTTGTCGCCATTGATCTCTCTTCAATTTCATCGATTTTATCACTCTGGAGATGTTTATCGGATACGCATTTGCATCTAGAACACTTTCTTCCACCATACCATCACCTCCGATTAGCAATTCCAACAACCAGGGTACGTCATTCAAGTGCACCCCGAGCAACGTCACTAAATTATCATCCCACGATCTGGCCATGTGTTCTTCCAAAATGCTGGGTTCAAACTTTGGACTTAAATATTCGTTCGGTATTTGCCAATAAACTTGATCGTGGTCTCTCGATCTGACCTTTGATGCAAACAACCATCTGTAGAAAACCAAACACAGAGCACAGCCAAAAGCCATGTTGGAACATTCCTGCAACTGTAAAGACAGACAGCCGTTATCAGTGGGCAAATTATTTTTGTCACTTAGTTATCTATCTATGTACCACTTCTTTGTATTCGTGTTTGTATGACTTTTTCTGCTTAGCAAACGATTTCTCTGTGCAATAACGGGAAATGAAACTGAATTAACAAATTTTACCCCAGCAAAAAAAAAAATTAAATTTACACAAGAAAATTAATAGTAGTAGTAATCATTTATGTGAAAGTGTGAATGACATCATAAAAATTGCTATGCATGCTTGTGATTTGTGTGATTTTATGTTGTAATTCACATTCACCCTTTCACATTAATTCACACATAAATGATTACCCCTAATTGTAAAAATTACTGTGAAATTTCAGATTTCACATTTTTGGCAACCTAGTGCAAGAATAAAGTACTGTACAATTTTTAGTGTAAATTAACTTTACATAACTTTTACATGCTGAGAAATATGAAAGTTAAACTTTCTCACGATGCAAATGCAGTGAGCGGCAAAACTTTGACCGAGGATTAAATTTTGTTTTTTGTTTTTTTTTAAAAAAAAGTATAGGAATTATCGAAATAAAATCTTCTCTACGACGAACAGGAAGATAAAAAATAGCTGCACCTTAAATTTTATGGTGATAGTTTGCCTGTAACACACAAAAAACAACATAGTATCAATTTCGGTAGCAACAAAACTTTGGCCGACTGGGAGAAAATGTAAACAAACACTTGGAAACTTGAGTTTTATAGGAAATTCCTTTACTGTCTTGTTTCGTAACATCAATAACTCTTATCCATTGATTATTTTACGGTTTAATGATTGGTTGGCAATAGAGATTTTGCTAGTGTCTATGGCACTTTCTAGTTTTTCTACTTTGGGAAGATAATTGAAGAAACCTGGGACCTAAAATGCAGTGTACGTACAGTATAACATGTTAATACACCATAACCAACATTATAAAATGCATAGGAATAATAACATTTGGTTTTTGATGCTCGGTCAAAGTTTTTGCTGTGTCCTTCACTGCAGTACACTGCTGACAAATGGCTTTTTACAGTTCTTCCACTAACCATTTACAATAGTAGGAGTACCCCTCATACTTCCTATTGCGGTATCTAAACAAAATTTTATTGCGGCTTCTACTGACCCTTGTAAAAATTGCTCGTGAATAATTATATTCGAACAGTGTCTGGATATCGGCCAATTTTCCTGAATCTGTTAATTCATATTAGTTTTCTATTTTTCTTAAAATTAACCACTTGTTTGTTTTTCTTGCCATTTTTAAGTCGTCGTATGCCGGATTGTGGCAAAAACACAACCAAAATCTGAACCAATATATCACACCCTAAAATGCGACATTAAAAGTTTAAGAATAATTGTATCTCCAACTGATATCTTCACTTACTTGTTCTTGTATCATCAATTTAAACGAGTCTTGTCGGTTTAGTATGAAATTCGGTCCACATCCTATTTCAACGAGTTTTTCAAATCCGCAAATTCTTTCTGGCTTTATTTCTACGTATCGCATCTTTGAGTTGTCACTGAGAATTTGGTTCAAACTATTAGGGTAATAATATTTACACGTATAATTTTGTTGTCAGTGATTTCTTATCATATTTAAAATGGCGGTCAAAACAAATATTATCGAGTAGTGTGATCCCGCACAAAATAAACAAGTGACAAATGACAAATGACAAATGAACACATAAAATTAAATACTTTAAAAAAAAAATGGCTTTATAATAAAAATTAAGTATAAATGTGAGGAAGAGTTATTGAATAAATCAGTAGAAAATTTTTTTGTTAAAATCTGAGTAATATGTTTTGGTGTGAAAGATTCTGAGTATCAAATGTAATCTCCTACATAATATATTTTTGACTTACTTTTTTCATATTTTACTTACCAGTAGTTTTTACTGGAAGTGTGTGAACCGTGAATTTGTTGGTATGAATCGACACGGTATCGCCATCTAGCAAATTAAATTGTAAACACTGGTTGTAGATATGTCGTAAGAGCGCGCGAAATTCAAAACTCGAGTTAACAGAATTGTACCAATTTCGTCATCTTTGAATTTCCATCGAAATTGGTCTCTTTTTATTCTTTACAGTAATGTTACATCAAAATAATGGTTTTCCTATCGTCGACAATTAAATTGAAAACTCAAAAAAACCGTACCATATCACACTAAACATTTTACGAAAAAAATCCTAGCCAAAAAAATTTCTTTTAATAGAAAAATAAAACTTAAGTCTCATTTATTTTCAGCAATTATCTTCAACATGTCATCCACATCTTCTTTCGAACCCATATAACAGGGGCAACGTTCATGAATCGAATTTGGTACGATATCCAGTATCGGCATCGTTCCAGTAGTCGCCTTCCCACCAGCTTGTTCTACAATGAACGCCATTGGATTTCCCTCGTACATCAATCTCAACTAAAACACACAAAAAAAAGTTAATCTCACAATCAATAAAAATCAATTTTGATTACAAACCTTTCCCTTAGGATTTTCAGGAGTAGCAGGGTACAAAAATATCCCACCGTACTTTATTGTTCTGTGAACATCTGCCACCATGGATCCGATGTATCGCGCTGAGTACGGCTTACTACCATCCTAAAAATAATTGTACG
>JAQFZO010003337.1:0-10163 GCA_034695885.1 Geophilus flavus | reverse complement strand
TTTGGGCTATATTCATTTTCTTACAAAACAAGTTACAAGGTAAATATACAACAAAATACCTATATAATTATTAAAACCTAATTTTTTAAACAGATGTTTATAGAAATTAAAAACTTTTTGAAAAACCGAGGAACTAATGAGACTGAAATACAGAAGTTGATGGATGAAAACGTATATACAGAATATTTAATCTTTCCTAATATTCCATTAATCATATTAATAATTTCAGATCAATGTTGACTTGATAGCAGGCTTGGAAGCTTCAGAATATTCAAGTATTTTGGAACCCTACTTTTCTCGTGCCGGAGATAGGTTTATGCTACACAAGCATTGTTTCAAATTTAAAACAACAATGCACATAGTACAGAGGACCATCATGGCTATCAAAGTACCGACCCGTTGGAGTAGCTGCTACATCATGCTTGAACGGTTTTTAAAATTAATGACACCAGTGCACAACATTAAAGTTAATGAAGTTCATTAACTCTGAAAACTGACACAAGGAGAAAGAATAATTTTGAATATTGGAAGTCCATCACTACTGCAAAACAATAGAAACCACTGAATGAGTTATACATACATATAAGAAATTCGCAGCAGGGCTGGCAGAAAAAAGAAATGTTAATTTGTTCTGGAAAACATTATCATCGCCCCATATAGAACAATCATAAAACAATCAGTTGAAGTGAACGGGAAGACACATGAAGAAGAAATCTCGATCAAAGCATTTATGGGAAATGCAGTCACACACGAAACCCAGTTCTTGTGCGACGAAAACGACACAATCAAAATCGAAAGCACGAGGCGATACAACACCGTTCGGAGTGGCCATCAACGCCTTCAGTCGTTCCTGATCAACGGGACAGGCAGGGAACTACAGAAAAAATACAGATGGAGTTTCCAGAGCCTCATTAACACCGAATAAACTGGCCTGTGTACAGATCAAGTTTTTTTTTCTATTATTTTTCGAAGTATAATTTAAATTTTGTTAACTGCCCATATACCCTTTCAAAGGGAATCCAGCCACTGAAATTGCCTGCCCGCTGTGCAACAGTCGAATGAGAGGTGCAACGATGGTCATGTCAAACGAAGTGATCACGGTTGAAATTGATGAGACTTCTTACGAAGAGTATCATAAGGGGCGAATATTGAAGACTGGTCAAGTTACAATATTTGGAAGTTATGAGCATGAGACAAACCTTGGATTTCACTTTCAAGTTTCTAGCAAGTCGTGCTGTACTATGGTCTCAAATACAGAAGTATATCGCTCCAGGTACGAGAATTATCACAGATTAAAAGGTTTAGAGGAATGGTTTAGAAAAGTGGGGATACATGCACGTGTTCGTAAATCACAATAAGGAATTTGTGGGACCAGATCAAGACAGACATGGCGACAGCGACGGACATACATAAGGTCAGAAAATCTCAAGAACTCAGAGAGATAAAACAAGGTGAAAAGGAGTCAATTGACACTTATATGAATAGAGCTTTAGGATTGAAAAGTATTTGTCAGGGGTTGGAAGTCAATTTTACTAATTTCGAGTTTAAAACTCATTTATTGAAAGGTCTCAGGGTGGAATTCAAATTGGTTAAAACCGTTTTAGAAAGTCAAAAAGATTTAACTTCCCAAGATTTGCGAGATGCACTTAGACAGCACGAGATAGATTGCAAAGAATCAAAGATAGATGGCGTGGGTCTAAGATCAGGCGGTGACGTCAGCACCAATAGGCAGAGAGGGAAGGGGCGTGGCCAGAGAGGTAGAGGGAAGCAAGTCTATACACGTGCGGTCGAGACGGAGGAAGAAAAACCAAAAATGGATCGAAATAACGAGAAGAGATGTTTCCGATGCGGCGAAAAAGACCACTGGGCGAGAGACTGTAAGAATGCCGAAAAATGTTATAATTGCCAAGGCACCGGGCATAAAAGTTACGATTGCCCCGAACCCGATCGAAGGAAGGAGACCGGCGCTAGGCCTAAAGAGAAACCAAACTACACCGAAACAAAGGGAAGAGGACGCGGACGCGGTTTTGTGGCGAATAAGTGGTTTTGGCCGGACAGTCAACTTAGAGGAAACGTAGGAGGTAGTAGTTTAAGTGAAAGAAAGAACAAAAACTTTTTTATTGACGACATTTCTGGTGAAGGAAGCGAGCCAAGATGGCAGCGGAACAGTGCGTTAGCGTGGGACCCTGATCGAGAGTATCCAAGATGGCAGCCCCCACAGACCCAGGTGGAATTAGCAGCTGAGAGATGGGCCAAAAACGAGACGGAACGCGCACAGAGGGAACAATTAGACGAATTAGCTAGAGAAAGGGAAGCGGAAGAAGAAAAACGAAAACTTTGCGAGGCTGCTAATAATCGGAAAGTAGCTAACGAGCCGCAAAACAACGAAAATAGAGAGAAACCAAAAGAAATGTCGGACGAACAATTTTATGAAGGAAAGTGGGACGAAGATGAGGAAGATTGGGACGACATTCACGACATACCGATGGAAGAAGAGACGAAAAAGACGTATAAAACCGAGATGTACGTCGTAAAAGCAGATCAACCAATCGGAAACTTAGACGAAGTAAAACCAGAGACGGTAGAAATGTCCGAAGAATTAATGAACGAGATAAAAATGCGCGACAGCAGTCCAGAGAGTGAGATCGAGATGGAAGATGGAACCATCTACTTCGTCAAGTACAAACATCTAGTACCACACTACATGAGGCAGTACATGAATAAAGTACAAGTGCAAAGATTGGAAAAATGGATGCGTAACGACCCGGATGGGAAGAAATTCGACGTGATGAATTATTTAAGCACCCACACTGCCGCGGACGATTTACGAAGATGGGGACGCGACATGAGCGATTTCTTAGAAGAAGAAGAAGATGGAAAAGTCGAAAGCAAAGACAAAATGTTAGATTTATGTGATATGATTTTAGAAATCAAAGAGGTAGTGGCGACCCAGGGAAACAAACAGTATGTCACCCCGATTAGCTTAAAGAAAGAAAATAATTTGGATGTAAAAACAAAGAAGCAATTTGACGATAATGTAAAATTTTTTGAGGGTAAAGAGAAAATAGAAAAGCAAGTTTTAAGCGTATCTCGAATTCCACCCAAGACCGAACCAAAGATTAACGATAATTTTGAGAATAAGAAAAGAAAGATTGTGGGGAAAGAACATTTTGTAAAACCTGGGGATTTTGGGGGAAGTGTAAATAAACCTGGGGATTTTGGGGGAAGTGTAAATAAACCTGGGGATTTTGGGGGAAGTGTAAATGCCGGGGATTTTGGAGGTAGTGTTAAAATAGGTAAATTTTGGGGACATAAAGAACTCGAGAGAAAAATAATAAGTGATACAAATGTAAACACTACCACGTTTGATGAAAGCACGAAAGAACCGAATCTAGTCCCATTTATTCAAAATCAAAGAGATAAGTTGAATTCATTTAGTTGTCCGGCATTCCCGAAGTTGACCATTCAGAAAGAAACGAAAGAAATGGAAACCCAAACAGAGTGGGAAAGTGAAGTTAAAGAGAAAAATAATCAGGAAGCTGAGGGAAAGGAGGAAACCACCGAGGAAGAATATGAAACCGGTGACGAAGGAGATGGCGCAGGCCATGGCGGGAATGAAGAAAGAGAATTAGAGACAGGTGAATTAAAAAATAATCCGGAAGAAGTAGAAACTGTAGAAGTGCATGATGGAGGAGAGTTAGCGTTAGAAAATGAAGAGCATGTAGAAAACATGGAAGAAAATCAGGAGGGAAACAGTGGAATAAACGAGATTAACGCAGCTTTTAAGAAACTCAGTGAACTGAACTTTTTATACGATAATAAAGATCATAAATTTTATTGCTTGTCTAATAATTCTTTAAATAACAAAACTACTGAACGTGACGCGAGAGGATGTGCAGCCGGAGAAATAAAGGTATTAAATAAAGAGAAAGGAAAAGTAATGTGGATCCTTGATTCAGGCGCAACCAGTCACATGTGCAACGATGCGACTTACATGACGGAGTTTGTAGATGAAGTAAGAATGATAGGAATTGCAACCGAAGGAGGCGGAATGCAAATGAAAGGGACGGGAACATTAAACTTTACATCCATCCAAGGGGAAAATATAAAACTATACGATGTAATGTACATCCCAGATCTAAATGTAAATTTATTATCAGTGCCAAAAGCAACTGAAGTGGGATACGGTGTGACTTTTTTGGGAAACGAAGCACACGTATACGATCCTGACGATGGAAAGGTGTATCTGACGGCAATGTTAGATCACGATACGTATTACGTAGAAGGAAAATTTAATACAGAGGATCGAGCTTTATTAGCAAGAGAAGACAGGGATTTATGGCATTCTAGAATGGGACATGTAAACTATAGAAGGCTGGAACACATGAGCAAAGAAGAAGCAGTCAGAGGACTGGATTATAAAGGAAAACACGAAGAAAAGTGCGAATTCTGCACCCAAGCAAAAATAACAAGAAAACCACATAAAAAGAATACAAGAGTAGCAACTAAGAGAATAATGGAATTATGGCATGTGGATTTGGTGGGACCCATAGAAGTGAATAGTTTGGGGGATGCACGATATTTTATGACGGTGGTGGATGATTTTAGTAGGAGAATGTTTGTCAAATTCTTAAAGAAAAAGGGAGAAGCCTCAGAAATTTTGCAAGACTTAATTGCATTTCAAGAAAAGCAAACTGAGAAACCACTGCTGCGCATGCGCAGTGACAACGGAGGAGAATTTTTGGCGGGAACTTTGAAAGAATACTTTAGAAAGAAGGGGATAAGACACGAATTGACAGCATCCTACACCCCAGCTAGTAATGGAGTAGCAGAAAGGGCTAATAGAACATTAATTGAGACAGCGAGAACGATGTTATTAGAGTCGAGTTTACCGAAGAAATTTTGGGCAGAAGCAGTTCATACCGCAGCTTACCTGAGAAACAGGTGTTCAAGAGGGAAGGGAGGAGTTACACCCATGGAAATATGGATGGAAAAGAAACCAAGTGTAACACACATCAGGAAATTTGGGAGCGTTTTTCCACCATTTAAAACAAAATGAATTTAACATTTAATCTAATGATAAGGGGGGACAGTAGGAAATACAGAGTGGTCTAAGCTTAGTTTAAAATAAATATAATTACTGAAATCAACCTGCTCACGTCAGTGAAAAATAGTAGGTGTAATAATATGTATAAAATGTTGTCCCTATAGTGTATAGACTTCTTTAACTTGTGTAAAATGACAGGCACCGTTTTGCACCATTATATGCGTAAATGTACATTTTAAAGGTGTTCTAATTTCTAAACACCAGTATCGGGTCTAAAGCTTAGTACTCATAATCTTTTCTTGCCACAGAAAGTCTGAGCCCAAAATTGCGTTCAGAAAAAATTCTTCTGTCATGAGTTTTCTGGCAGAATCAAACAGACCCGCGTATTAATCGATCAGACGAAAAAAATGAAATTCCATCTGTGCTTCCTGCACCAGAAAGTCGGATTTATTTTTTCCTATATGGATTATAATTTTATGCCAGATTCGAATTGCAAACATTGTCGTTTGCATCCAGCAGCTTTTCCAGAATTTTCTCTCGTGAATTCAAAAACTTGCAGATTAAATATGTATCGAATTTGCGACACGCCATGTCAAGTTTCAGTTTAGGGAAAGACTGATGTCATGTCAGGGTCTCTATTATAACCAAGGAGTTGTTATAACGCCCAGCGCACAAACTGCAACCCGCTGTTAAATAGAGACCCGCGCACAACTAGAGGATTTACGGTAATATCTTTAATAATATCGTAATCCTATCAGATTTGTTACAATTTTTCGCCCTCTAGAGAGAAAAGTTTACATGCTACTGCGGATTTAATCCAGATTTAATTCTCGATACATAACATTTTTTCCCTCTAGTGAGAAAATTTTCAAACAACTGCAAAAATGGACGTCAAGTTATTAGGGAATTTGCGAAATCCTTACTTATAAATGGAACTTTGTAACTTAACAATCTATAAATTTTTCTAAATCTAAAAGTTAAGTCAAAAAAATTTATAAGTAGATAAATTATAAGTTAAGTTGATAAGTAGAATTGCGCAAATTCCCTATTTTAGTGTCAGTTGTGCTTTTTACTTTAGCTATTATGATCCTCATAAACAAAAATGCCGTATAAGAAGTCAGCCTCCAGTTTGCGAGACGTCGGTTTGTAGTTTGTTGCTAAACACATTCATTTACTCCAACATTTCGCAGAACAACTCCGTGAGTTTTTATTCATTTCCAAAATATCAAATTCAAAATGAATTAAACTTGTAGCCTCTGTATTGATTGAAGAAATATGCGAACTATGTTGCGATGATGAAACACTATACGACCTGCCATCAAAACTATTTATAAACGAAACAACTCGCGTAATTGATCGACTGGTTTTATTTCAGTTTGACTTGCCACTGAATGAAATTCTAGAGAAGATAGGCAAAGTATGCAAAGTAAGGAACCATGCACATAGTAGGTGCGTTCAATATTAAAAATCAGAATCAAATTCTAATTCTGATTATGTGATGCAATTTTCGTCATCACATCATTATTGCGCAGCTGCAAACAGCTGATAATTGCTTTTTATCCACGAAAAATTTAAATATGCAAATGTTTACGTCACGGTTGTGACGTTTTTCACTTCAAACTGGTGGATAAGTGAAATAATCAAAATCAAAATATAATCAACTTTTTCGGTCAGTTATCAGAATTCGTTTTTCTGCGTGAAAAACGTCACGATCATGACGTAAATATTAGCATAATTAAGATTTAAAGAGATAAAAATCAATTGTTAACTGTTGCAGCTGCGTAGTAGTGAAGTGGTGACAAAAATTGCATCACAATCAAAATCAGAATCTGATTCTGATTTTTAATATTGAACGCACCTATTGACTATTTCTGACAATAGAAATCAATTAAATTTAACGTTAAACATCAAAACTAATAAGAGATTATGTAAAATAATCAATGAGATGTGATTGTTCACTAGCACTCTTCTTACCAATTCGCTTGTAGAATCCTGGGATCCTTTTTTTTCAGATCCTCACTAGAAAAAGTACTCGTTTATCTTCATAAACAACTGATTAATCGCACAAATTCACTGCAACGAGATAATGCGGTACGGGATTAGCCTTGGGGTTGCTACTCCTGAGAGGGGAGGGAAAACGCTGTGGTTGGAATTTAAATCCTTGACGCAGTGCCTCTCCAGTTTTTTTGAGCATGACTGTACTTGTACACCTCATTAGTGCTTCTGGTTAATTAAGCAAAGCACTCACAGCATGGCCAATTTGCCAACGGAATAGCTACGTTACAGAAAAAAGGTGTTTCGTTTTATTGATTTGTGTAGTTTTTTCTTCTAAAGGTATGATTTTGTAGGGTAAGTGTTTTGGGGTTTTTATTTTCTCACTATAGACTCGTGTTTTTGTTATAATTTTGTTTTATGTCAGGTCGTGGATCATGTATGGCCTTATGCAGTTGCTGCTGACGACCTTAAAAATCGTAACTAAAATAATAACAAACCAAATTTACATTATTATTGAATCAAATTTAAACAAACAATAGTCGGTTCTTTCATGAAATAGATTTTTGCTTTACGTAGTTGTTTCGTGAACTAATTACATTTTAAACTTTTTTGACTTATTAATACCTAAATCGATGGTTGCCGAATTTAAAAAAAAAAAAAAACACGTATCTCAAGAATTAGGTCAAGTGGCTTGGTTTTGACGCTGTTCTGTAAAACAACAATCAGTTTTATAAACTAACTGCTTCGCATTGCTTCATAAACAGACAGCATCTGCCATTTTTTTATGCAACAAACATGTCAACTCGATGACATGTGATGAAATGTTCTTGGCATCTTGCTACAGTAGAGCACATTGGCCAGTGCTCATCATCAAGAGCAACCACGTTATTTTCACCTGTGTATTAGATGTTGGTTTCTCTATGTGGGAAGAGAGAAGAAAAGAAATTTCCCCATTGTGGTTACCTCATTAGTAGGCACCAAGCGGCATCTTGGTGCTGAAGCTAAAAGGACCAACTGGTAATCACTTCTTTCTATCTGCTTTCCTCGCTTCAATTTTCTTTTTCCATGTCTCCATTGGTGTTTTGGTTCCAGGCGGATAGTACTTTTCACATCTTGAGGTCGTTTTTATGATTGTCTTATCGCGGTGCGATAAAATCGCGAAAAACACTAAAAATAAAAACACTTGAGTTGGGTTCCAAATCCTGGTTCCAGCATCCGTCAATTCGCGCATACCATTATTTTTGGTCAGGAATGGTAAATATGAGATTAATATTTCATATAAATAATAAAAACAAATATTGCTAGCAAAAGTGGGGAAAATATAAAAAGAAAGTAAAAAGGGATAGAATTTTGGTCATGTTTGAGAAAGGGAATTATTCCGGTTGTTGTAAAGGCACTCCTCCTGTGTAAACGTAATACATCCCGTACACGAGTCCGATGAAATATAACCATCAGTTCAATAAGAGCGCCGCAATCAGTGATTGTTTGTTTCCGGATGTGGCTGCATAGCATGTAATTAATGAAATCCTGTTGTTTGTTGGTGAATCGCAAAATTTTGGGCGATTTGCGTATGAATTTGCATGTCTTCGCCAAGGAAGCCGTAAATCAACGCGTTGGTCGTATTTTGCAACAACGAGAAATACGTGTCTTTGCGTCAACGATGCTGATTTGGTGGAATGAATTGCCCAAAATTTTGATCCATCCAGGGAGTTTGCCTAGTTGTTGAAATTCGCGGAATGTAGACGCTCTCCTGCCAGACGCGGACAGCATTGAAGAGCTGATCTCCCAGAAATAAAAGTTGCTGCTACACGATATTTTCACTTATGTATTAGATGTTGGTTTCTCTATGTGGGAAGAGGGAAGAAAAGAAACTTCCCCATTATGGTTACCTCATTAGTAGGCTCCAAGCGGCATCTTGGTGCTGAAGCTAAAAGGACCAACTGGTAATCTCTTTCTATCTGCTTTTCAGTAGACTAAATGAACCCCTCCAAAAATAAAATGAGCTAGGGTCTGCTATGAATGAGCTCGATGAACTAGCACCAGTGCTAAAAATATCATGTTTTTCCAAAATTTGGCTAATTTTCAAAGTAAAATATTTTTTCACTTTTTACCTCCCAAAACAAATGAGCTGGGGTCTGCTATTTCTTTTTCAAATCGACTTACACTTCAATCTTTCATGTCATTGGGCGCTCCATGTCTTCACGAGCACGTGTTTCAGTGAAGCCTTCCAATCCTGCAATCCCCGCACTCTGCTCACACACAACCTTTTTTAAGGTTGAGTTGATTACCTGCTCTTCTCACGTCATCTATCGCCTCCTTTAGAGGTTCTGCCGGCTGAGTGATCCCCATTAGCCATTACTGTAGGTTTCATCGAATCGCCTTCGAGCAGGTCCGATGAAATGATCGCTTCTGGCACTTCTGGTACGCAAATAAAATTCTATTTTCTTTTTTAAAGGAAAGAAATTTAGGAAAGGGGGTTAGTAATTAGTAATAAGTAACCTCATTAATAGGCACCGAGCGGCATCTCAGTGCTGAAGCTAAAAGGACCAACTGGTAATCACTTCATTCTATTTGCTTTCCTCGCTTCTTCAATTTTCTTTTTCCATGTCTCCATTGGTGTTTTGGTTCCGTCCGGATCGTACTTTCCATTTTTTAAGGTCGTTTGCTTTTCATGGGTTAGAGGATAATCAGGGATTGTTCATCTATGACTAGTTAAACTGTAAGCTCATTGTATGAGTTGGACAGTGAGTAGCTGATCATGGTTTTGGAAAATTGTTGGGATTTGTCTTTCTTCTAACATAAAGATTAAAGACTAGGGACTGAATAGAACCTTCTATATTCTATTCCATTCAGTGAGGGTGGGTTTTTCCTGCTAATCCAATCTTTTGAAAACTATTTTGATTTGTTCTTTTTTATTTATTTTGGGACAGTGGAGGCTTCTTTCCACTTGGCATTGATTGGTTGCCCAGAGAGAATGGTAACAATTATCTCTCTCTCCAGACAGAATGGAGACATGTATGACTTTGTAAATTCAGGATGTTGTGACATTTGGGATTGTGTATTCATTGACAATTTGTTTTTATTAGAATTATTTAAATTATAACTTTGACAGGTCCCATAT
>JAQFZO010003336.1:0-10171 GCA_034695885.1 Geophilus flavus | reverse complement strand
ACTACTTACACCCTCAACAGTACCTCATTTGGGACAAAATTACACCTTAAATACACGAAAATTTTTAAGAGTGTAGAACTCGTGCGTATTATTATAAAAAGTACGGTCAAAACCCAAAACCTCAGATTCGCAAAATTTCCAATTTTTCTGTGCGTGCAAATTACTAGGCACGAACACAGTCCATCATTCTCGTGTGCAAGAGACAGCTATGCGTGACATATCTGATGCATTGCTGTCTTCAGGAACCGCGGCAGCTGGATTAGCAGTTGCCTTGGCACAATAGTCACGCCACTAAACAGTATCGATTATTCCTCTTAAAAATCCCACGCAACCGACGAATAATTTAATATTTACATTTCTTTGAACTCAAACTAACATCCAAGTTCAGCTTCTTTTTTTTTAAAAAAAAACCTGCAATTTTACTTCAATTTTTCTTTTTTAATGAGAAATGCTGAGCTCATGTCCTGTGGTCAACTTCTTTTCAGGGTGAAATTGAAGTGCATTCATTTCATTGCTGGGGTTTGTGGGATGGAGTTTCCTGGTTGAATTAAGGGGATTAAAGGTTGTTATCTGTTGGGTTTTCTTCTTTTTTCTTCATTCACTTCTTTTGGAAATGTCTGGAAACATTGAAAGGAGAAAAAAAAAAGAAATTCTTCGCTTTGATCAAAACAAGAAATCTGTTTTAAGCAGCTTAATTTATTGGTTCAATTTTTTTCCATGCACACATCTATTTTATGTTTGTAAATAAAATAGAAAGTAGCTAGACTTGTCATCAATTGTGTGAAAATCGATTTATTTATTTTTTTGGTACTAACAAATTTTGGAATATTTCTTTGGTTGGCGGTTATTCTGCGTTGCAGGCATGTTGCAGTATAAAGAGTTTTTTTTTGGGTTGGAAGTTGTCATGTGGGAAGTTGATGCTGGCCAAGATTGGGAAACTATTTGTTGGAAATTGTGTGTGGTTGGGTCAGAGGGTTGTGTGACCCATCCTTTTCCCTTCAACTCTTTTAGCACATGTGGCAAGACTATATCTATGGGGTATGATAAAAAGTTGCTGGTTTTTGTAAACAAAACATGTCTTGGGAATGAGAAAATGAGAAGTTAGGAACATGTTTCCACATGATTAAATGAAAAACCTTTGGTATACAGACACAACCAAATCAAGCTGAATAACCAATTGCGGTTCTCCGGTGAATACAGTAAAGTCTGGAAAAATATGGCTTTATAAAATTTAAAGTTAATTAAAGTTAAGCTTGATAAAACATTAAATTTACAGTTTGTAACGGTATGAAGGTGGCGCCCCCTCCGTGTAAAAAGCGCAAATCACCCAGAATAAAGTTTGTAATATTTTGAGAAATACGTGGGTGGGATGGTGGTGGTGTACTGTAATTGCGTGAGCAGTGATCAGTTGGTGTGACCAAGGAGTACAGTCATGTTAAAAAAAAAACGGATGTCCAAATTGTGAGTAGTTTCATGATTTGGCACTAGGTGAAACACTTGACATCATGAAATGATAAAGTCAACGCTGATTGGTTGGATGTATTATTATTTGTTAATGTCAGGTATTTCACCTAGTGGCAAAACATAAATTTACTCACAAATTCAATTGCCAGCATGCAGTGGGCATCCAGTTTTTTTGAACATGACTGTACATCTTAAGCATACCCCTTGGTGGAGAGCCCAAGGACAAGTACCGGACAGTAGTGGTCAGTTTAGGTCTATTTTGACCAACTTGTTTTAAATTGTTGTTGTAAAATATACTTATACGCTTATACATTTCCTACAACCAGATCATTATTGGTTTTGATTATTGATTCGTTGCTTGGTTGCATTCGAGTGTGTCTGAGTGTGTGGGCTCTTTCTTTTCCTCTTCTCCACATTCTAAAGGAAAAGGACTGTCTGCCCACTGCCTAGTAGACTTGATGAAATTCAGCTCATCACAAGAATCATCCCAGACTTAGTTCAAAAATTATTTTAGGTGATAAGTTATTGTGATTTGGGTTTCGACGTCAGAATCACTGACCTCGACACACCGCGTAATTGTCCTCACGATCAGATCGGTGCGCCATCTTGTGAGTAAAAACAAATCACGAGTAATCGATAAAACTTCTCACCGGAAAAATCTACATTCAAACCCAAACTTCCCTTTTCTTCCGTATACAGACGACCAACTTGTTGGCTGATGATCATTTTATCTCGTTTGGCCACTTTCCATCAACTATCACCCTCCCATTCATCTCCCTCCAAATTCCCCTTTAACCAATCACCCAACCAACCAACTTCCCACTTCCAAAAAAAAAAAAAAAAATATATTCCACTAACCACAATCTATACGAATATTTCTAGGCCTAACACTAGCCGTGTCCATCATCCTCTACATAACGATGATCACCGAAGAAGTCCGTTCCCAAACCTACTGGGACCGTACCCTAGACCAACGGTACACGTACCAATACGGCTGGTCCTTCGTGGGCGCCAGCATTTCCTTCTTGGCCGGGGAAGCCGCCGCCGTGGCCGGAATCACCGCTTACCTGCGACGATTCCCCACGGCCGACGACATCATCCGTTTCATCCCCGGCATGCAGCAGCGCCTCAAAGATCGGATCCACGCCACGGTGAAGACGGAGGCTGTGGTCGCAGCCGGGGCGGCCATCGCCATCGGTGTGGGTGGGACCTTAGATTTGCCTCCGCCCAAGAGGGACATGACAGTGCAGACATTCGATAGCATCGCCGTTCCCTTGTGACATCAGGCCCCGCAGTCTCTCGACGACTGTTCCCTTTGAACTCGAGTTTACGGTGTTATATTTTTTTTTTGTTATTTTAAATTTTTTTTTATTTTTTTTTTATTTTGTTGTATCATTTTACCAGGCAGCTAAGAGATGATAATGTTGATAATGCGTCTAGAGTGTAGTTTAATGGAATTTACAAGTGAATTTCATGGTTCGGTGTAACCTTTTACTTGTATAGTAGATTTTTTTGTTAAGAAGTTGGAAGTGTTTTACTAATATGTATACTGGAAGTTGGTTGGGTTTCATCAAAGTTGTTGGAAGTGATGAACATCGATGAGTAATGGATGGTATGTATAGTGATTTTGTGCCAAATATCTGAGTTAGCAACTTTTGGGAGTGCTCGTGTATGGAAATGTAAGTGATGGATTCAGACAATGTAAATCAGCTGGGTTCTATTTGGGGAGTGAGTTTGCGTGAAAGCCGTTTGTCCCTTTAAAAAGCTTGTTCGACCGAAAAGTAACACTGATACCCCGTTCCTGCCGAAGATTAGGATCTGATTTGCAGGTGTGGAATGTGGATCGACGGGTGGCACCAAAGTCCAGTCCTGGTCAAATATTTTCTAAATGGTTAAAAATGAACAAAATCTGCGCCTATGGATCTGCATCCAATGTAGTTCCTGTTTATCCACCGCTCTAATCTGACATAACATAACCTAACTTTTATGTACATTATTGCGGTTGTTATTATTGCAATTGTACTGCCTAGGAAACTGTTGCTACGGTCTTTTTTCGAGTCCGCCGTTAGAGTTTGGTTAAGACAAAGGTCAAATCCTCTTGTCCCACAATATGAAGTTGTGTTTGTGCCTGTTATTCCACATCTTTAAGAGTTTATGTGCCCATCCACAGACTCATTTGAGGTATGTGTCCGCATCTATTGAACGGTGAGCGAAAGTAAAGTAAACAAAGGGCAAATTCAAATCCTTTGTCTCCTTAACAATAAAACACGCAATCTCAATTCCCTGAGTATATAAGCGTGATGATTCATTGTTGGTGTAAACTATGTCGATTTGATTGGTTCATTGGAATGTAGGCTGGTGTGCACCGGAAGTGAGGTGTTGTACGACCTAATGAAAGACCGGAAAGGCGTGTAAGGCATGTTGGTTTCTCACTCCACCCGGATCCACTGGATCTGATCCATCGGTGTGAACGAGGTATTAAATTTCACGCAAAAGTTTTTGCTATGGGTCACACTAAACTGAAGATGTTAAGGGGTAATTGTTTCCTTTTTTGGTTGAAATCCGAGCTTCATTTTGGGAAAACTGCTCACGAGAATTTTTTTTTGTTCTATCTCGGAGCAACTTTAACCCGGAGTATGTTAAGGGTGAGCGAATATGAAACCAAGCAATTTGTGGGAAAATTGCACGGTTAAATGACTTAATCAATTTGTTGTGTTGCCAAAGCCAGGTTTACAGTTGATCATTCACTTACTCTTTGCTCAATCTTAATTTACATGTTCAAGAAGACACCCATCATTACTGCATTTTTTTTGCCATCTGGTGTCGAAATTAACAATCTACAAATTAATTTTCCCACCAGATGTCGCAAACAGGCACCCAGCTACTTGGTTTTATATTCTCTGTCTCTGCATCCTGCAATCCTTACCCCATTTTCTCTCCCAAATCCCAATCAAATGCAATGACTTGGCATTCATGGATGAACCTGCAGATTTCATTGCAATGTCAACCATTATTGGTATATTCACAGATGAAATATCTATCACATGAGAGGGTTAAAGGTCAAGAAAGAAAGATATTAATTATAATCATGTATTTACAAATCAAATAAGACAAAACATTAAGTAAAAGTGATTTAAGAATGACTCAGGAGATGTAAATAACTAAATATCGAAGAAATCGTTCAAAACTTTAATCGGGTTCACGCATTTCGAATACGAAAGAAAATTGTTAGCGGCATTGCTATTTGAGTTATTTTGCTGTTAACGTTGAAAAAGTAAAATGAACTCCCTGTTTATCACCATACAAATCCACCATCGCCAAATTTCACCACCAGAGTGCACACGAGTAGAATCCTAGTTCAGAAAACAGCCACCACGAGCAGTGAGTCGCCACAAACAAAACAAAGGACGAAAGAGAAGTGTCACACCACACGATTCCTTTAAAAATCAACAACAAACAAACAAAAAAACTAGTTCAACAATAGAAATCCACTGAAAAAAATATAAAAACTGAATAAAACTGAAACAAACCCTCACGAATTGCAATTCAGGATGCTGTCTGGTGGAAAGCCGTGTAATTAAGGTGACAAATATTGCGGAGAAAGGAAGGAAACCGGGGTTCAACTCATCGATCATTAAAAAAAAAGAAAAATTACTCGCCAAGAATGACTCGGTAGAAAAAAAAATTGCTTCTCACAGTGTCCGATGGAGGTATAAAACATATTTGCAAGCATCCTGCTAAAAGCTAATGAAACGGATGAGTAAATTTAATTAAGTGCACTCCCCAGATTTATTAATAACACGTTCCTATAATTGGAACTCGTAACGTGGACTGGCGCTGAACCTTGCGGACACGATAAACCATTAGAAGCATATCAAAAAAATGATATTTTCTCTTTAACTCAGTGCGAACTCTTTTGTTTTGTATTTTTTATATTTGTTTATTTGTTTCCTATTGAGGAAAGATGTTTATTTGGGGGAATCGAACGTCTTGACAATTTGCACTGCCATTTTGCTGATAAGATATGTATGAGTTTTCTTGTATGTTATGTTTGTTGTTTGTTTTTTCAAGGATAAATAAAGAGACAATTTTTATGAAAAATAGAATTTTTTTATTTGGTGCAGTCAAAGGTTTTGTTTTTAATGATTTTTTTCTTATTTTTTCTGTTAATATTAAATTATAAAATTATTGTATATTTTGTGTCATTATTTTTTATGTATGGTACCGTTAACGGAGTTTTCGTGTAAGTGTTTTTGTTTTTTTTTAATAACTTTTTAACTAATTGGCCAATTTGCATGAAATTTAGATCCCAAAGTGTGCTTTGACTGTTTTTGCCATAAACAATTTTTTTAAAACAGAAAAAAATGGAATTATTTATCAAAACATCAAAAATAAGAACTTTGAATGCACCTTATTATGTCTTTTATTTATTTTTTGTGTGTTTGTCTTGTATTTCTAAGTGTTTTTCAGGTCTGTTTACATAGGAAATGCAGGTTTGTTTGTATTTATTTATGTAATTGGTCTGGGTTTTAACCCCCATAGCATTGCAGTGTCACACTGTAACAGTTTCCTTAACTAAACTTTTCTCTTTTCTTCATAATGAATACATTTCCACTCTGTGACTGTAACTTGACCCAGGAAAAAAGCACTTAATATAATTAGAAAAATAAGGAGAGAGAGAGAGAAAGAGAGAAAAAAAAATGGAAAAAATCAAATAAAATGCTGATACTTATGCACTCAACAAATTCCTTGAATGAGTTTCAAGCTCATCCTTCAAGAATAATTAACTCAGTTAAGATTAAAGATGAAGAATCCATATGAAAATAAATTTCCCTTTTCAAATT
Source organism: Geophilus flavus (assembly GCA_034695885.1). Lineage (NCBI taxonomy): Eukaryota > Metazoa > Arthropoda > Chilopoda > Geophilomorpha > Geophilidae > Geophilus > Geophilus flavus. The sequence continues at coordinate 3,863 of JAQFZO010003336.1, read as the reverse complement.
CACTCACTTTTTCTATTTAACCTTTGAAATTTGACAATCTACATTCATTTTCCACTTCACTGGTTTTCCCCCAACTGGAAAATTCTGATCCATATCAATTAAAAAAGGATTTTATGTATAAAAGGAAAATACGAGGCCCGGTTTCACCAACAAAAGTTAAATTTAAGCTTACTATAAATCAGAATTTCAACTGAGTTTAGTCAAATTTGTGTTTCACCAAACATTTAAATCTTATTTTAACTTGAATCAAAATGGCGGAATACATAAGCGAGGATGATGATGTTGAGGATTTGGTGGCCCTTGATGTTTTGTTTGGCCGTTTACGACAACCACGAGAGTTCTGGGCACGTGCAGATCCAATTTTTCAATTAAATAACACTAAATTTTAGGCAAGATATATGCCGAGTAAAGCAGTAACTATCCAGTTGCTAACAGAGGTATGGAAGATGTAAAAATTTAATTTTGAGAAAACTCAGCACTAACCACAGTGCGATCACATGACTAATTTCAACCAATGAAATCCTTTCGTACAAAACGTGTCCGTTAAATTTTGGTTTAGCTAACTGAAGATTAATTTATACAAGAAAAATTTGGTGAAACATAAATATTTAACTTCAAGTTTATATGTGCAGGTTAATTTAACGTTAGATTATCTAACCCTAAATTTAACTACTGTTGGTGAAACCCATCCTGAGAGAAATAAATAAATGTTGACATTTTTCATGAGGTTAAAAAAAGTGAAAGGAGAGAGAAAAAAGTAAAAAAAATCTCTTGTTTTCCAATTTTGTCAGTAAAAGGCCAAGAGGTTATCTCATATCTCATGTTCAGTCATGCTCCACTAGCAGATGGACAGTTGGAGGCATTGTAAATCTTTGGGCTTCATCCTTTGTGGTCAACTGGATCTTGTAATACCCTCAAACAGTTTCAGCCTTGAACAGAGTCCACTGTACAGAGAGATTTTCAGTTGACACAGTCAAATAAATTCTTCTTTACCACACTACATAAAGTGATCATTTTTAAAGTTGCCCAGCCAAACCTCTGAGCTTAAGGGTATTTGTCAGATGACAATTTCACCAACCACAGATCATAAATACCCATAAAAGTTTACTTGGGTTATATAACTGGGTTTCAATTTCATATAAATCAGAATTTTTGTAATAAAAATTTCATAGGGGATTTTTTTTTTTAAAAAAATATAAAATAAGTCATTGGGATGGTTTTTAGAGTTGTCACTAGATGGCTTTAGGGTGTGGTGTGGTTGGATGTGGGTTGGTATGGGTTTATGATTGGAGATAACAGATGGAGCCACAAAACATTGGGTGTTTTAGAGGTCCAGAGAATGTTTACTGCTGATTCTTTATTTTTAGGTGATGGAATTAAAGCTTGAAGTGGGAATTAAAGATCTCAGTGGTAGGAACTTAAGGACTTGTTTATTTGCAGTTTATGAGTATGGTTCTGGTTGTTAATGACAATTCTTGAGTTTTTAAAAGTCATTTCCTGGATGATATGTTGTTTTGCAATTGCAAGTGGATTTGTTTACAAGAAATGAAGATCAAAGGATTCTAAGGCATGAGCATAAAGTTGCTGGGTGTCAGGGTTAAATATCTTGACATTTTATATTTATATTTTTATTTATTTAGTTTTTAATTATAAAGTTTATGCATAATCATTTTTCCTTTGTGGTTGTGATTTGCCCCTTCCCCATTATGGGAAACTTGAAGAAAGAAACTAGCTACAGATTTGTTCGATTAGTCTTTCGCCCTTTACCCAAGTCCGAAGATTGATTTGCATGTCAGAATGTTTGAGAAACTCCAGCAGAGTTTCCTTTGGCTTTGTCCTGCTCGCCCAGCAAACCAAAAGCGATCAGAAAATGATCAGATGATGATCTTTTGATGTCATCAGAAGATGATCTTTAGTTTCACTTAATGTCCCATAGACAATGTTAAAATCTGATGATCATTTATTATCATCATATGTTTATCATCAAGTTTTCAAGAATAGAAAAATAGTTTTCAACAATAGAAAAATAGTTTTCAACAATAGAAAAAAGTTTTTAACAATAGAAAAATAGTTTTCAACAATAGATAGTTTTAAACAATAGAAAAATTGTTGTAAACAATGGAAAAACAGCTTTCAACAATAGAAAAACGGTGTTTACCATTATATTTTCTAAAACTGAAAACTAATTTCATATTGTTGAAAATTGTTTTTCTATTGTTTGAAATTGTTTTTCTATTGTTTAAAACTATCTATTGTTGAAAACTATTTTTCAATTGTTTAAAACTATCTATTGTTGAAAACTATTTTTCAATTGTTTAAAACTATTGTTGGAAACTATTTTTCAATTGTTTAAACCTTCGATTGCTGAAAACTATTTATCTATTGTTGAAAACTATCTCTATTGTTAAAAACTATTTTTCTATTGTTGAAAACTTTTTTCTATTGTTGAAAACTATTTTTCTATTGTTGAAAACTATTTTTCTATTGTTGAAAACTATTTTTCTATTATTGAAAACTTTTTTCTGTTGTTGAAAACTATTGATGATAACATATGATGGTACTAAATTATCATCAGATTTAAATATTGTCAGTGAAACTAAAGATCATCATCTGATCACTTTTTTTCTGATGGCTTTGGTTTGCTGGGAGGTTCATCTGGGGCTCAACTTTCTTTCAATTAAAGCACAGGGCACATGGGGTAATCCCACTTATTGTTGGTTTTTCCTTTTTGTCTTGTATTCCTTTGAAGCATTTTGTCTTTGTTCCCCTGGCATCGACTGTGTCGTCCCAAAACAGTGAAGACATTTGATATTGATTACTTGAACAGTGTACATTTTCTTATACCTGTGTGACTTTTAGGTTTATTTTATGGTATTTTGGTTAGTTTTTGCTGTGGAACGGCTTGGGACTGTTACAATAGTACCAATAAGAGCAGTTTTTTAAGTTGCACCCGAATGGTCTGCGAGTCGTATTGTAAATTAAAATTGCAAGTTTGTGCCAATCTACTGGCAGAATATTATTTTATTTACATTTAAAAAAAAAATAAATAAATTTCAAACTTCAGAATTTCTACACGAAAAATACATATTACAGTTCATCGTACAAAAAAATCTACAAATAATATTTGCAGGCATTGAAAACCAAACAAGATCAACAAGATCTGAACCCAGATCTTGTTTGTAGTCACATGATTAGTCATGTTAACGATAGCACGAGGTGCATTCGTTCTCTCGTTTTCGTTCAGTCATTCTAACAAAACCAAAAACCCCAAACAAGAAAACAAGAAAATCGAAGAAAAAGAAAACGGGAGATGCATTAGAGGATGATAACCTGGAATACCAGTTGTATAAGGTCTCTATTCTTTCTTTCTCTTTCTCTCTCATTCAAACCCAAAACTTTATCAAACAAATAAATTATGTTTGGAACACAAATCTGGCGGAAAATTATAATTCAAATTGGGAAAAAATGATTCAGACTTCCTGGGGCAGGAGCCAAAGTTGTGAGTGCAGAATTGAAAAACGACTGGATGGAATTTAATTTTTTTTTTGTAATCGGTTGATACGCGGGGAAGAACTTAATTCTGCCAATAGTGTGCGAGTGCACTATTAGAGGATTTACGGTATTCATTAGACTTTCTATTCTAATAAATACAAGTTTTAAGTGTTTCTTATAGATTGGGTTGCAATTGTTGTAGAAAATTACCATGTTCAATAAAATCTCTAAAATCCACTATTTCAGTTCCAGATTTATGCTAATTGACGTGTCTATCCATCGCTTTCTCACCCAAATCATTATTCCGTTAAATATAAATAAAAAAATGATTTCTTTCAACAAAATTTAAAAATCTCATTTTTTTCCCATTA
>JAQFZO010003335.1:0-10172 GCA_034695885.1 Geophilus flavus | reverse complement strand
GTAACACCTTGAAATTTCCACGTATAATTCAGGAAATTACTTTGTTATTTATAAAAAAAAAAAAAAATTTTATTTAAAATTTTTTTTAGGAATGCTCCAACTTGCTAAGATGAAGAACAGACCTATGATTTTGATTGGTGGGTGACCTTCAGCTCCATATGGTGTAATACCTTGCCGCAAACTTCATATTAAAACAAAAATCCAATTTATTAATGTTTAAATTTTTTTTTCAGATTTTTCGCGCAGCTTTGTAAATAATTTCATTAATTTCGGCATCAATTCAACATTCCTGCAATATGTTCCTAAAAGACTAATCTCATCAATCTCCAAGGATTCAGTATTAACTCACGTCGACAAACAGGGTAAAGTGAAAATGGTCGACGTGAGTGAGAAGTCCGTGACCGTGCGAATCGCATCAGCTCAGGCCGTTGTTAATTTGGGAAATGAAGTATTCGAATTAGTTTCAAACAACGTGATGAAGAAAGGTGACGTGTTGGCAACGGCGCAATTAGCTGGAATTATGGCAGCTAAGGAAACGAGTAGACTAATTCCCCTCACCCATAATATATTACTAACTAACGTCGAAGTTAATTGCCATTTAGTGCCTGAAAGTGCTCGAGTTGTTATTGTTTCCACCGTGAAAACGAGTGCCAAAACGGGAGTCGAAATGGAAGCTTTGACCGCAGTTTCTATTGCTGCTTTAACCGTTTACGACATGTGTAAAGCCGCGAGCAAATCGATCGAAATAACAGACGTGAAACTGTTGAGTAAAAGTGGAGGAGTGAGTGGCGATTACTCGAGAAATTAATAAAAACTCAACCAATCAAATACCATTTACAATTTTTAATATATTTTTATAACAAATAACATTCGATAAGATTTTGTTTATGCCGTGATGGTTTGTTTTTCGATTAATTTTTGAAATACTCCATTTTTGATGTTCATTAGGTTATCGTAGGATCCGATTTCTACGATTCTGCCGTCTTTAAATACGGCAATGTTGTCTGCGCGAATGATTGTCGACAGTCGATGCGCGATTGTAATAACCGTACGTCCTCTCATGAGTTTATCCACCGCTTCCTGTACCAAATGTTCGCTTTCGGCATCTAATGCGCTGGGGGAACAAAAAAAAATAAAACGTGATTTTTATCTTAACTATTTGCAATGATATTAATAACAAACCTTGTCGCTTCATCCAAAATTAGAATTGTGGGATTCTGTAAAGTATATTTTTTTAAAAAATGTAATTGAGTATTTTATAGATTATATTTTTTGTATGTACTTTTAAAATTGCCCTTGCAATTGCTATACGTTGTCTTTGACCGCCTGAAAATAGTTTTTGTAATCCATTTATGCTTTCCTTGTTCTTGTTGCAATTTTTATTGTATATAATAGGGTATTATTCACCTGATAACATGAGTCCGTGTTGACCAACTAATGTATTAAGTTTATCAGGGAAATTTTGTATAAAGTCTAGAGCATTAGCCTCCTGGCAGGCTGCGATGATTTCTTGGTCCGTTGCAGTGAGCTTTGCTCCATATAGGACATTATCTTTGATTGTAGATGAAAATAAAATGGGTTCTTGGCTTACGAGACCGATTTGTGTTCGAACCCATTTGGGATCTAAGGTGTTTAAATCTAATCCGTCGATAAAAATATTTCCTAACACCAAAAAAAAATATAAATATGTTGTAATTTTTACGGTAGGAAATTACCTTTCTGTGGGTTATAAAATCGCAATAACAAAGAAGCAACTGTTGATTTTCCTGACCCACTGCCACCAACAATTGCTGTGATGGTTCCGGCAGGTGCAGTTAATGTCAAATCGTCAAATATTTTTACTTCAGGTCGTGAGGGATAAGAAAAATGAACATTTTTAAATTCGATCAATCCGGGACCTGGTAATTTTGGGATAAAACCTCCTGAAAAAGCATAAATTTTTTTTTTTTTTTAATTTCTCAATTTTATACACCATTAAATATGAAAATAAATACCTGATATTGGAATGGTTGGTTTCTTATCTAAAAGTACCCAAAGTTTCGAGCTTGCACCAAGCCCCTTCATGAATTCAGAATAGAAACTAGTCAATCCTATAAAAATATTATTTTTTTAGATTAACATTTATCTCATCCCTCACATTTCAACCTCCTATGGAAAGTCCCATATATCCCGCATACATAATAAATGCTGATAGATCGCCCACGGTAATTTGGGATTCAGTCATCATCGTTCCACCATAATACAGCACGGTGAGTACTATCAAATTGCCACTCAATCCTGTCTAAAGGACAAATTATTATTTTTTTCTCTTATTATTTTATTATTTATTTTTTTCAGGATCATACCATTCCAAAGAAAACAGCTTTAGCCATAGCTTCTTTGTATTGCAATTGAATCACATCCCATAATTTATTATCGTATCGCGAACATTCCGTATACTCCTGAGCGAATGCGCGAACAGTTCGAATATTCGAGATCCGCTCTTCAGTAATCTGAAACAGAAATCAGATTGTCTGGAAAAATTTGTACAAGGTGGTAATAAAATCTGGTTCTTCCCAAATATTTTCCAAATTAAATCAGTTTGATCTAGCTGACCTTCCGATTGGAAATGTCTCCATTTTTGAGGGATTAAAAGATAGAAAGTGTTTGACCTTGAAATCAGAGGTCAAATTTAAGTGACTCATTGGATTGGGCCTACCCCCATACCTACAAGCTCAATCAAATAGATTTTGTTTATCTGTGTTAGTTTGGAAAATATTTGGAAAGAACCAAACTTTTTTCTACCACTCTGACTACCATTTAATATAAAATGGTAAATTACTTGATTTGCTGCTGCTAATTCATCTTGAACTTTTCGAGTGATGTTTCGTACAAATCTACCATACACAATAGCCATGAGAGCAACTGGTGTTACGGTGCACAAACCGACAAATGCAAGGTTAGCTGATGTGTAAATCTATAACAAGAAGACAAATTTCAGTTACATCCATTTTTTTAAATTTTTAATCATATACCATCATCGAGACACTGGCTATGCTGGCCGTAAACGACCGTAAACCGTCTGATAAGTTTTGTGTGAGTGAATTTCCTACTATATACGCGTCGCTTGTCAATCTATTTATGAGTTCGCCAGTTTTGTTTGTGTCAAAGAATTGCATTTCTTGGGAAACAATTGCTTTGAAAGTGTCATTGCGCAATCGTTTTACGATCCTTTGCCCTGAAAAAGAAATATAATTTCACTCAATTTGTCTCTGGGTTTATGACGAATGTTGTCATTATTATACCTGAGGTTTGAATGAGATAAACTCTTCCAAAATTTGCAAGAGCTCCAATTAAAAATGCAATGGCAAAAAAAGAGCAAATGTATTGCAATTGCTCCTTCTTTTTGTCAATATCTTTTGAATAAATAGTGTCTATTAGTTTGCCCATGCAAAATGGAACTGCTATTGTGACGGCACTTGAGATCAAAAGTAAACCGCAAGCACCTGAAATCGAAACAAATAAAAATGAGGTTTAAAAACTTCTTTTGATCATTCAGATTTTAGCCCTTAACCTGTTAAATTCCATTTTTCTGGTGCTGCCAACTTAAACAACCGTTTAAATTCGTGTTTACTTGTTTTTTGTTTATTATATAATAATGTTGACCTACTAAACGAACGATGAGAATGCAATATAGGTAATAGTCTTTTTCTCAGTAATCTGCACGGAAAATAACATTGCCTGAGATCGGTACAAAATTGTATAGAGGAGAAAATTGGTTTTGTTCTGATGATTGTGTTCGCAATATGAGTGTAGAAATGGATCATTTTAACGTTTGCCGACTTAAATTATAACATATCAGTGCAAATTACAGGTGCACTGCTAGGAGTGCTAGCTCAGGCTCCTCCAAGTCATATTTTAGATTCGATTTTTCGACGCAAGATGTCGTTTCAAGGCCACGTAGCCTGTTTTTTTCTGATTTTGATGATGTTCTAACTCGAAAATTGGAAATAAAATATTTATTTTCTAGTTTTTCCATTGATAAGAATAATTTTCTGTAATCATAAAATTTTTTTACATTAATTTTCTATTTTTTTCAATTTTTACAGATGTATCTTCCATAATTCCGTAGAATGCTCCAAAGAGAGCAAAATTTGAATTGATATCCTGTGAATTCTCGGAAATTGAATAAACTGCTTTGATAGCGAATGGAATGTATATTTATTTATTTATTTGATAGATAGATAAATAAAAATTCCATAAACCAGTAAAAAAAATTCTGAATATTCATAAAGAAAGAAATAAAAAGAGTAATTTCATTACTTTTTAATAATCCTTCGCAAAAATATTTTCTGCCTCTGCAAGTTACATATTACAATTTTCTCTTTCAAGTAAACAATTCAACAAAGGCCGTACGAAAATAGATGATCTGCTATAACTATATCAATTACACACAAACCTTGCCAAATTTGCCTCTAAAAGCACATTAAAATAAAAATAAAAATAAAACCAAAATTTTAAAATGACCAGATAATAACCGGCATAAACAACAAAAGAAATGCACACCTTAAAAATCAATTTAAAAACACTAAAATGGAAATAGAAACTCGGCAACTAATAAAAAAAAAATGTCAAAAAATTAATTTCATCTTATCAACAAGTTGCCAGATTAAATAAAAATAAAAAATAATAATTTTATTTTACATTGCTAACGAGTACATTTGGCAAATGGAAGAACTCAACATGGCACATCTGCTGTCTAACAAAGAATGTAATTTATTATTTTTCTTACACGATAAACTCTTTCAATTTGCCTTTGTGCCAAACTAATTCAATCAAAATATCACAGTGCAAAGTTTCTTCCATTCTAGAAACTATTTCTGTAGCTGCATACCATGTTAAAAATTAAAAACAAACTTAAAATCTTTGATTTTCTTTAAAAATCCCCTTCACATTTGATGAATTCGAAATGATTGAAATGAATGTTGTTTTGTTTTGTTTTTTTGCAAGTTAAGATTTCACAAAAAAATGTAAAATGTTGCATATTATAAATGCAATGGTTGTTCAACACTGCTAACATCTAAATCTACTCCAACTAAATGCCTACTTAAAGTAGATTAATCACTAATATCGATATTATTCGAGATAAAATTACAAACTAAAAGTATATTGTGTTGCACAGCACTTATTCCTGTATAATAAACTACAATATGGAATAGAAATTTCAACTGCATAATTGATGATTTGAATATGTAAAAGCTATTTCTCCCCCTCAAAATTGATAAATAGTTTCAAAGTAAAAACAAATATCGGGTTACAGTATTTTCTAGTTATTGTCAGTTAAGTACATTTGCTATTAATTTTTAAAAATAAAAATTGTGAAAAATGTTTATAAACCCATGAGAAAATGAAAATTTTACATTTTGCATCTTTTTTCAATTATTTTGTGTACTACTTACTTGGTAATAATAATTAATAATAATAATAAATCTTATAAATTTTTTTATAATAAAATTTCAGTACCGGTAGAAAAACAATTTCCTGCAAAAATTCCTTATAATGAGGTGAAATATTAAAAGTAGTATAGTTTTATATATACACAATTTTATATTTTTATCCCTGAAAAAATAAAAAGTTATACAACTAAAACACCAATTTAAAATTAGTTTTTGTATTTTTTTTTTGGTTATTATTATTTTTTAAAATAAAAATAAAAAATAAAAATTAGTATCTCCAATTTATAAATTTTAAAAAAAATTTTATCACTTGGGGTTAATCCAAAAACAGATTACTTCATTTATCATTTCACTCCCTCCGGCTCCTCTTCGTTGACCGGGTGCAACCGACAAAATCCATTTCCCGGAAACTTCTCGGCTTCTTGACAATTTGTACTTGCGACTGCGCACTCAGCTGCAACTGAATCGCACTTGCGTTTAACTTCTCGGCGAGGAGTAGTTCCTTTAAACCTTTCATTTTCTCACTGTAAAGAACGACCTTAGCTGTTGGCCGCGACTTTTTCTCTTCCGCGTGCACCGTAGTTCCATTTCCAGTAGTGACGTTGCTCTCTTTAAGAAGCTGTTGTCCTCCCTGCAGCATTTCGTTCGGACTTTCAGCTTTCAGCATTGAGTCCATGGTCATTCCAGGAAACGAGGTGCCGTTGGAACGTGAACTGAGAAAATCGCGACAGTCGGCTATGCTCGATGAGCTGCTGGAACGTGAGGAGGAAAATGGCTCGCCACTTCCTAATAAATATTCCGGGTTGAGAATGTTTTCTCCGCACGCAGCAGCCAGTGCTGCGATGTTCGGATGCGGGGCTTCGTTCGGGTTGATCTGTGTTTCGAGAGATTTGATGAAATCCGGTGTTCTTCGATGCGTTTCTGTTTGATACGTGATGTTCTGGTCCGATATTTTCTGTTTTTTCTCTTTCTGCGGGGTTTTGAATTCCCCGTTGGTTTTTTTTGTACAATTTTCTTTTTCTTTCTCTTTTTGCACCGTTTTGTCCTTTTCTTTTTCTTTTTTGATATCTTTTTCCTTGTTTTTTCCTTTCTCTTTTTCTTTTTCCTTTTCTTTCTCTTTCTCTTTCTCTTCCTTCACCGGTTCGTTTTTGTCATTTTTATTGATTTCTTCGTCTTCGACGATAATTTCCACCCGGTTGCGCACGTCAGATTCAAACTTAGAAATGGAATTGACAAGATGTTTTGCCCACCCGATGTGAAGAACCGGCGTCGAACTCCCTTCTTCCCATCTGCAGATTCCGTCGTAAAACCTTAAAAGGTGGGCAAAAGCTTCGGGATCTTGCAACAGGGGCACGGGTTTTTTTTCCCTACTGCTGCTTGCAACTTTCATGATGTTTGGAATCAATTCGTTTGCGATTTCTAAAAATTCCTTATAAATTTCTTCATCTTCCCGACTATAGTTATAACTAAAAGAGAAAAATAATATTATAAATTATTAGAAATTTAAATGATAAAAAATATAATTTTTACTTTCGAATAGCAGTTGCAGCATTCGCCCATGTTTCTAATGCTTCCTTATAGCACTTATTTCTGTATTGATAACCACCCAAATAAGTATAAGGATAAACATGTTGATCGTTGTAATGTAACCGGGCAGATTTTATGGCTTCGTGAAATAATGACGAACAGTTTGGTCGTTGTGGTGTTGGATTCAGTTCCTCCAAATCACCCAAATTTCCCAGAGCCATCGGGTACCTAAATTATTTGGAAAAAAAAATTAAAAATGTAAGAAAAAATTAAAAATACAGTCCCACTCGTTAGTACGAATACGAACAAGTAAATGACAAACCACCGGTTTGTTCGTAGTAATGGATTTTTCGCATTAAGCGTAACTCGTTAGTACGAAATTTTGTTCGTACTAACTAGTATTTTTTAAAAAATAAAAAATTCTTTTCGTTTTAGGCCCATTTCTCCATTTTTATATGCCTCTTCGATTTATTTCATGCTTTATTTTCCAAATTTTGCAAAAATTTAAATTTTTGTTTTTAGTGAAAATGACTTTTTCTTCTCTTTTTTTCCTGTCATTTTAGTTTTAGTCTCAGTTCTGGTTTTGATAAGTAATGGCCGGAAAAATTCGTATTAACGAAAAATAAAACCGAAACTTGCGAAAATTTTTTTAGTATTAGGCGGTTCTTTGCACTATCGAATTTCGCATTAAACGATTTTAATGAGTCTATAGGCAAAAATTGAGTTCGCACTATGCGGTTTCGTACTAACGAGTTCGGACTATAATAAAAAAAGAAATAAATAAAAAAAAAATTAAATAATACTTTTCTAAATGTCCCATATCATATAAAATCCAAAGAAGTTTTTGTTGCAGTGTTGATAATTCATGACAATCAGTAGTTGCATTAATGGATGGATTAATTCCAGAAACGAGAGCAGCCACTTCCAACGCTCTCGTACATTTCACCGGCTGACCGTTTAAGTAAAGCCAACTTTTTTCCTCCACTTCCAACGTAATAGGTTCACCTCTTTTATCTTCATTTCCTTTCCCTGTAATAAATTTAAAAAAAAATAAATAAAAGAATCAAACTTTATTAAAACAGATAAAAACATACCGTGCCAAGTAACTTCGGCCGTTTCTCCTCCATCTTTTCCAAACGTCACCCACGCATGATCTTCAGACAACGCTAAGTGCACGTCTTTAAAACCTAAAACTTGGCAAGCAGCGACCACTGCATAAGCAACACCAAAAGAATCTAATTTGTTCCCTAGAAAAACAAACAAAAACAAGAGAGAGAGAGAGAAAAAAAATCCATTAGTTATATATAAATACAAGTTTCAACCATGACATCATATTTATACCTACTAATCAATTTCAGGGTCAAGGTCTTTACATTTTGAACACTTAAAAACATGCATCAAATTCATGTTTACCATCAGTAAAACATAAACATTTGATTTTAAAATAGGGATTCCTACTGATCAATAGAAATATTAAAGCAGTGGAAACTGACAAAGTTAAAATGGAGGTGAGTCATCGAGTATAAAGATGCCTGGGCGGGAAGAATGTGCTCACCTGTCAAATAGCTGTATAACGTCTGCAAATGTGCCTTGTGTTTGTAGTAATTTCGCGTTAGAGAGCTCCAAATAACGTCTGATACTTTTTTGATTAGGTCACGATTAGCGAAATTTGATGTCTTGTATTTACTCAGATCCACCGATCCCTTGATTTGTGTGGTAAATTTGCTGTACAAGGTTTCGACCGTCGACAACTCGAGTGCGGGGAATGATGAGTTTGAATCGAGCAATGTGTCCGTCGTTTCGGCGGGTTGTGTAAGCGATCGGTCGCATGTCAACAGATTTTCAATCGCTCCCAAGAGAATGGATAGTAGAGCCAAGTTGGGTTGATCTCCCTTTTCGAGGTGCAATTTGCAAATATTCACCACGTCTTGTATACTTTTTATGGGAAACAATCGTTTCTCGCGATCGCGAAATCCCGCCATATTGAAATGTCATGTTACGCATACGCGAGTTCAACTTTTTTTTCTTCTTTTTTTTTTCTTGGAAATAAATATTCCATTTAATAAAATCATTATTTTCCCAAATACAATTTTATTTTTTTTAATATTTATTTTAACTACACGCTATAGGAATTTCCCGAACATCGACCGCTCATAATTTGTAACGCGGAAAAACCGAGAGAAGATTACATAACTTTTTCCACCAATGATAAAAAATTATTTTTAGTAATTATTTATTTACTATAAAATACGAAATTTTTCATATCGATAAAACATCGTAAAAATCATTAAAACGTTTAAAATAAATAAGTCATGTGACCAGAGGCAAAATTATCAGCAGACGGAGTACGAGTTGGCATCGAGCCAATGCCATCGTCTCTTTCCGCTTTCCTCTTAGCGCCCTCTTTACAAAATGGCGTGCACCGGAGAAGGAGATGGGCACGCTCAAGTAAAATCGACCAGTGATTCTGATAAACAAATAGTTTCAGCACAAATTCCGAATGATCCTACACCAAACGGAGAGGTAAAGCAAACCATCTGACATTTTTATTCAATAAAATTTAAAATTTTTGTGAAAAAAACATTCTATACGGCCCTTTTAAAGCATGATGTGTGCTTAGGAAGTAGCAAGCATGACTGGCTAGTTTTATCCATGTATAAACTATTGATAAAACCGAATCATTTTTCTAGATAAGCCACGTGCAGGATCAAACCCCAGCAACTACCGAAAATGGACAACAAGATAATAATGCTCGAGTTTCTTTCTTCAGCATCGCTAAAAGTTTAATCGTTCGAGCGCTAATTATTTATTTCATAACAAGTTTCTTTCGAACACCACAAACTACAAATACAGGGAATGAAACAAGGAGACCTTCCACCAATTTATTTATTAATGGAACACCGATGGTAAGAATAAATAGAGAATTACTCACATTCGAATAAATTCTGATATTTTTATTTTATTATTTTTTTTTGTCAGGATATGTATGTTTATTTATCAGACGATGAATTTTTTGAAGACTTCAATAATTCCAAAGCGTTGATTTGGCATCAAAAAGATTTGTTCTATGGAGATTGGGAAAGTGGTGAAAATAAAGATGGAAGTTTTCGAAGTGAAATGCAAATACCGGCATCACTGGTTAAATATTTAATTAAATAATACTTTTCTAAATGTCCCATATCATATAAAATCCAAAGAAGTTTTTGTTGC
>JAQFZO010003334.1:0-10176 GCA_034695885.1 Geophilus flavus | reverse complement strand
AGGAGTAGGAAATGTGAGGCCTAAGATTCCCAGTGGCAACGAAGGCCATATGGGACCAATCAAAGGACAAAACAACAAAATCAAATAAAATTCAAAATTATATGTCAGTTCTTCGAAAAGGGTAATAAATATAATTTACGCTGCTTTGCGCAACTGCATAATCGCAACATCGATTTTATTTATGGAGACCTATTATTTATTAAGGTGTGTCCAAAAATTATAAAGCCACTTATAATTTCTTAATTTTTTAAAAATTCACAAGTCTGTAACCAAAATGCATTTAGGACATTAATTATTATGCTATTAGATGTTCTTGTAGCAATTTTTGATGAGGTTCCAATGGATTTTTTTTTAAAAAATAAGAAATTATAAGCGGCTTTTATAATTTTAGACGCAGCCTTATAGTGTAAAAACGTGCTAAATCAATTTTTTGATTGTAAAATTCATGAATTTTGATGAAGCACTTTTCTACAAGACTCATATCACACCACTTAAAAATTTTTCTTTTCTTTCCAGGCTACTCCAAAACATTCAGGAAGGTCGAAATCTAAGGTGTTGGACATGGTTAGCAATTTTCAAAAGCTGCAAGTGTCTTGATTGCTTCAAAGTCAAAAGCGGAAACAAAAAATGGGTTTTGTTTGTTTTGTAAAAAAAAGAAAAAAAATAAGAAAACTAAAGGGGTGCATTTATAAAGCTTGCTACAAATTTCCATTTACTCAATAATATTGCAGTATATCTTTAAAAAAAAATCGTAATTCAGTTGCGCTATGAGATCAATGTTCATTGTGGTATATTGTACATGTTCGAAAACCAAACCCTGTGTTTTTTGTGACTTAGAGAAGTACCCAGTTTTGGATTTTTAATTTATTTCGTGTGTTTTGTTTCATAAAAAATTATTGATACCACCCATTGAGACAAACGACAGGGTAAAAGAGAAATCAAACCAAAAATTTTAAAAAATTTTAAAAAATATTTAGTTTATAGGACGAATGACCGAAAACTTGTGATTTTTTCATTTCCTTCTTTTCCTAGAATACTGACATCTTTTTTCTTGCCAAATCATAATTTTTGGATGAAATTTTACTGTAGTTTTCCCTGTTCCAGTGACAAAAAAAAATTTTAGGAGGAGAGAGAAAAAAATAATTTTTGTCGATTTTTACTTTTGAAATTTTTTCTTTTTTAAATTACAAATATAATGAAATCCCCATTATTTTTCCATCAATGACAAAAACCTATTAGCGAGCTTTTATATACACTTTAATTAGAAAAACTACTTAAAAAAAGTAGTTAATTAGAAATTAAGAAAAGAAAATTAAGCAATTTAATAAGAGCAAGCATTAAAAATAAAAAATTTAGGGAATTTTTAAGAATTAATTTTTACTAACCTCAGAAAAAAAAATTCAGGTTTAGATGAATGAAATGGAAAGAAACATTCTTTTATTTTGTTTTAATTTTTTATTTTTACAATAATTATAAATAAAATTGTAAACTGAACGATTTACGAGCAGCTGGTTAAGTACAAGTCGAAGATTTTAATCTGGTTTGGTCGTTGTACAGGAAGGAGATTGAACCAGATATGTACAGAACATCGATTTAATGTATTTTTAAGTTGTTTTTTTGTTTTTTTTGGGAAATTGTAATTTTGAATTTTGGGAATAACTCCGATCAATTTTATTTTATGTTTTTTTTAAAAAGTAAAAAAACCAAGCCATATTGCTGTGAATACTGAAATAAATTTTTTTTTCTTTAATTGTATACACCGAGTGATGTTAAAAGGCACTGATCGAAAGCCATTTTGAGGCTGAAATGTATAAGCAATGCTTTAAGTCATATCAAAGTATGATGAAACGATGGAATAATTACGAAATTATATAATAATCAAACTTTGTAAAATTGTCTGTCGAAAAACGTAATAAATTGCTTTTCTTTTTCTGAATAAATGTATTTAAATAATAAAATTAAGACCGAACGAAGTAAATTTACATATTAAAGTTACAAGAAAAAAAATTCGAACTTTTACCTTTTACCACCAGATGACGCCACCCAGTGACGCGTCAACCGCTATTTTTTGACGAACGAGACCGTGTCATGAGGGAAAACGGAGAAAGTACAAATAAAATTCAAAAACAAACCTATGTTGAGTAAACAAGATTATCAGAGGTTTATTTATAAATTCTAGACGTAAATTTTAACATTTCTGCGTGTCGTCTTTGATATTTAGGCCATGGTACCCCACTATTTTAGTTAGAACTTGATTTATTGTGGGAAATACCCGAGTGAAATCAATCCCGATATTAAAGAAAATGTCACTACAGATTATTTCCGGTGATATTTTGTGTTGGAAGTTGAGGGGATTAGTTTTGATATTTGATGATGATATTTAGTTGGTTGCAAATTACATTTTATTACGGTACTCTGAAATCACAATTTTACAATCATGCGTTTTCACAAACTGGTGTCGGGCAGCAGTCCGGGTAAATTCCTTCCGGTTTTTCAATTTTACACAAACGATCCGGGTTTGAGTTGACCACATCAACCTCCTCGCATCTAAAAATAAATTTATTTAACAAAATAACCTAAAAAAAAGATCTGAATCGACATTTAAGTCAATCAAATCTCACCCAAATGTGTATTTAACGTAAACCCAATCGTCCATATCCAAATTACATTCGTAAGCAACGCACACTTCCTCGTCGTACCATTTCTCCTCGGCTTTTACTTCACTTCCGTCACTCAAAACACACATTCCAGTCGCTATTTACATTTCAAAATATGTGATAAAACCATCAACGTACTGAAAACATGAGTCGAAACACTTACCTTCAACATACTCGACCGGTTCCTTGATGATCCATCCATTTACTACGGTCGATGCGATCAAAACGAGCAGACACAAAATTCGGCTGATTACAAAATCCATTTTCAAACTATTCTGACAACACACGACCTTATCGAGCTAAGAAATAAGAGAATGAATGAATAAGGAGCGGAAGTGGAAAGGTTATACAGATCTTATTGGATATTTCCAAGAAATAACATTGCGAAAAAAAAAACAAAGTTTAATGTTCAAAGTTTGCTTTTATCTCACTTCCTGACGCGTGCAAATCGATCATGAAAATTAATGTTTATCAATTACGGTTTTCTAAGCATATTTACATAAACTAAATTGATTATGGATTTTTTTACCTTCCGATGTTTACAATGTGCGTAAATGACTTTCCCGCATGCCTCATCATCATCAGTCTTCATGCAAAGTCGGTATGAAGAAGAACAAAATTCGAAATCTTGGAGTTTACAATTACTCGTTTAATTCTTCGCATCGCAGACGACAGTCACCGAAACGCGTCGTCAAATCGCCCAATGGCAAGAAATTCATTTGGTTTTTCGCGTATTTGATAGCGGGTGGTCTGTGCACGGCGCAAATTACGAATCTTTTCCAACGGTATTTCGAGAAACCAGTTGGAACGTACGTGAAAATAGAGAGAGGGAGCACGTTCAGGATCCCGGCTTTCATCATCTGTCCTACGATTTACACCAAGGTCGATAACGAAGGCTGTGATGATAATGAAGAAGAAGAAGCAGCAACGAGTTCGGAGGAGAGTGCTGGTGGTTACGATTCGCCGTCGGAAAGTGACGATAGAATGGGGAAAGTTGGAATGGTGGAAGATAACGTTCTCAACGTTTTGGATGATTTGAAGAATTTGTTAGATGACGAAATTGGGATGCCAAGAATATTGAATCACGAAATTTTACACAACGCGTTGTCGAAGTCGAGGATCCCCAAAGCTTATTTCCTGCCTAAAGTGAGTTAAACGTGGAGGTGTAATAAAGGGAGTGGCAATTTCTGGTGGTGTTTGTTGTGCATGCTCAGCAATTTTGTGTTTGCCTCTGTTCAAATGTAAACAAATGTTGTCAGATGAGTTTTAGTGTCATGACAACAGGTAAAATTTGTTTTTTCCGTCATAATACGAAAATGCAACAAATTATAAATTAATAATTGTTTATATCAATTTTGGTATGAACATATTATGGTGATTCTGAATCTTCTTGATATAGCGATTTCAAAAAATGTGATTTTTGCATGGTTGTGCACATTTGCGAGTCTTGGAACATGGATTTTCGAACTCGCTGAATCAAGAAGATCCAGAATCACCATAGACGTCTAATTTAACTGCAATACGAATTAGCAAAATTTAAACACCGTACTGAAGAAATACCGTAATAATAATACCGTAAGTTGAATCATTCATTGATCAAATTTCAATTTGGTCTTTTTTGCTGTAAACAATTATTATTTGCTGTATATATGACACAAAAACCAATTTTTTCCTGTTGTCATGACAAACTCATCTAACAACTTTTGTTTACATTTGAAAAGAAGTAAATTTGGCGGCAGCGCAACGCCATCTGGTGTTGGAAGTGAGCAATAAATTGATTGAACAACAAACACCATAGTTGCCACTCCCTTACAATCACGTTTAAATTGGTTTTTAAATGATGTCAATAACTGCAGAACTGTCGACTCGCTGTGGATAAAACAGAATGTAACAGTCGTGCGAAGAGCAACACGGCGTTGAATCAACAGTATTTACCCAGACCAACGGTCATCGGTGGCAATTGCCTGTCGATCAATCAAGGTGACATCAACTTAAATTTAAATTCGAGAAAAAATAAATAAATTTTTGTTTTCACTTACAGATCTTGACTTTTACTACAATCAGAGATCAAAGGGTCTGAAATTGAAATTCGATTACGGTGATGACAAAAACACGAGCAGAATCGTTGCAGTTGAGTCACTTCGCTGCATTTCTCCGATACAAATCAAATCTTAATCATCTTCATTTATTTCTAAGATTGCATTTTACGACAACGTTCATTCCCTCGCTTACGATTTACCCTTCGAAAGCACACTTTTCCAATTCAGTGTCCGCATCGTTGTCCACAGTGTGAGAAAGGTGAAACATTCGATCAATTTCCCAAGTTCCGATCTGCTTAACGCCCTTAACACCATCGCATTTCACAGTTTTCTTATCTCAGCACCAGACGACGTTCTTGCATCTCAGATCACGCTTTCAGGAAATGCAAGGACACCATGATCGAGAACCAACTTGAGCAATTGAATCTGTGCCGGTAAATAATAAAAAAAAGACGATTTAATTAAAATTTAATTTATTTTCCCTCGCAAAACATTCAGTTTACCGATGCTCAACCACACACGTCATCCAAACGATTGCAAATCTAACGAGGATATAGTTCGGGACGTGAAAAACATGATGAATTGGTTTCTGGAGGGAAACGTATCTATACTTTGCGATCGCAGTTGTGAAGAAAATATCATCAAATTTCAAATCACTGACATTAAGAATCAAAATTATTCGAGCATCGTGTTCGATTTGGACAACAACGTAGTTGAAGAAATCAGAGAAGAATATTTATACGAAGAAACACAACTGTTTTCGGACGTTGCTGGGAATTTGGGGTTCTTCGTCGGCGTTTCGTTGGTCAATTTGATGGGAAGTCCGTTTATTTTCTGGAAAAATCGTGCCATGTAACAACGCCTTTCACATGTTTCCCATAAATCGATATATACACCCACTGTGAAACACTCTGAATTTAAAAAATTAATCTAAAAAGTCATTACTGGAAATTTCGCATAGAAGCACAAATTAATAGTCACAAATTTTATGTACTCACTTGCTGACCAGTGACAGCAAATCATTTATATTTTTTTAGTGTCTTTGCCTCTGCAGTATATTTACATCTAGATTAATGTCATAATAATGTGTAATCGATAAATACATCACGTGTTTCTTGTGTGTTCGGTATGTTATTATTATGTATATACTGCATTGGATAAACGATCGCCCGTCTAGACACTCGCCACGCGCCGTGGCGGGACGTGACGATGAATAACGAAGTGCGAGACGTCAGCAGCGTCTCAAATTCTGCTCGCAAACAGTCCTCAGCGAGTCACGTCGCTGTAAAAAACACCGGCAACAAGTTGATATGGATTTTCGCCTATTTGATTGCGGGGAGTTTGTGCACGGCGCAAATTACTCATCTTTTTCTACGGTATTTCTCGAAACCGGTCGGAACTTACGTGAAAATCGAGAAAGCCAATACGTTTAAGATCCCGCCGTTTGTCATTTGTCCTACGATTTTTAAGACGTTGGAAGAGGAAGATGTGAGTAAATACAACGAAGACGATTACGACTATAATAATGATGATGATGATCAGGAAGTGGCAAAGGCGCAAGATAGCGTTGTGCGTATTTTCAAGGATTTGAAGGCAATTCTCAGAAGGGAATTGAAAATTCCAGTCGGACAGGAGAATACGACGAATATCGATAAAGATAATGTGACTTTAGACGAGGTTTGGGCGAAATCCAGTATTCCTAAAGCATTTTTCATGCCTAGAGTGAGTAAAAAATTGCATTTACTGAATGTTTAAATGTCGTAATTGGTGAATAACTTCAGAACTGTCGACTCGCTGTGAATAAAAAGGAATGTCTCACCCGTGCTGAGAATAGAACAGCGTTGATACAAGATTATCTACCCAGACCGACGATATTCGGTGGCCATTGCCTGTCAATCAGTCATGGTAAAAAGTGACTTTAATTTAAAATTTCAAGAAAATAATTTTTCTCTCTCTCTCTCTCTCTAGTTTTCGATTTTTATTACAACCAAAGATCAAAGGGTCTGAAATTGAGATTCAATTATAGTGACAGTGATGATGCAAACAGGAAAAAGATCGTTGCAGTTGAGTCCCACATTGCTGAATTTCTTTCTTTTGACAAATCGAATCTTAAATCATCTATTTTTATTTGATTTCCAAGCTTGCTTTTTACGACAACTTGAATTCCGTCACTTACGATATACCCTTAGAAGGTACCCTCATCAAATTTAATTCACTCGTCACCATTCAAAGCGTGAGAAAGGTGCGTCACGCACGTCCATGATTTTTGCCAGGTTTTAATCGGTCTGATTTTCTTCCAATATTTACAGTTTACTTATCTGGACACCCAACGACGTCCCTGCATCTCGCAAAAGGATGCCAGGGAATGCGCGGATTCAGTGATAAGCAAGGAAATGCAGAAAATGAAGCTATGCCAGTAAGATCTAAAATCCATAGATTCAAATACCGTAAATCCTCTGATAAGACACCCGCGCACTATATGCAGAACGAAGTTTCCCTTCGCTCTCGTAAACTGATCACAACAAAAAATTATATTCCATCAAGTCATTTTCCAGTTGTATATTGAATTGGTCACTTTGGCCGCTGCTCCAAGAAATGGGTTTCATTTTTCACTACGTTTACATACAGTAGTCGTCATATTATGAGTGATGGAAGTCATGTAAACAGGATAATACAATTGTCGACTACAGTCGCATCATCCTTTGGTGAGGGGCAGAGGTGCATTTAGGAATAGGCAAAAGTAGGCAATTGCCTAGGGGCGCCAGTGAGCAGAGGCGCCTCTTTGGGGCGATATTGCAGGGAAGCCTACTTTTCAGCAATTAGCTGTTTTTATTTATTTTTTGGGAGGCTATCGGCAGAGGTTAGTGAGCTGTTTCGGAGGTAATTGTCATTGCGAGTTTATTAAACAGTTTAAAAAGTTTGAGTAATTCACCATTTTTTGCATTGGCAGATCCAAGGGGGCAGGGAAGTGGGGATAGGGGTAATCGCCTCTTCCACGCTTAAAAATCTCAAAAGTCATCACAAAATTGCAATATTTTCAAAATTCTGTTCAAAAATCTTCAGAAAATCATTCAAAATCTTGAAAAAAATCTTCATGAAAACCATTCAAAATTATCCAAAATCTTATAACAGGCTTCAGCTTTTTAAAAGCCGATTGAAAAAGTTTTCCGAGGTACCCTATCCCCCTCCCCCCTCTTTCCGGAAACTTTTCCAAAATGTTTCCCCGCATTCAAATAAAGACCCACGCACAACCAGAGGATTTATGGTAACAGCAAAAAAAAGGATTTAATTGAGATTAAGTTTTTCCCACACTCTTCTCCAGTTTACCGATGCTGAATCGTACACGTCACCCCAAAAATTGCAAGACGCTCGACGAGGTCATTCGGAACGTGAAGACACTGCTCAAATGGTTAACTGAGGAAAACGTGTCTTTAATGTGCACTCGTAGTTGCGAACAAAGTCTCGTCACCATTCAAACGCAGGAGCTTTTAGACGGGAAAAGCGAGAGCATCGAGTTTGAGTTGCAAAACAACCTAGTGGAGGATATCCGAGAAGAATATACTTACGAGGAAACGGCATTATTTTCGGATATTGCGGGCAATTTGGGTTTTTTTGTCGGCCTTGCGTTGGTCAATTTGATCGCCACTCCTTTGATTTACTTCAAAACTCGATTTTCTTAACGTAATTCTATTTTGTATTGTATCTTTCTTTTTGTTTTTCAGCACGAATCGATATATCTATTAACTGTTTGGTTAGTTCTTTATGACATTGTAATTGGTACGTGTGGATGTTGATGGGTCAATTAACTTCCACACGTAGCAATTACCGACGATGTGTTTGTTTATTCTGTTCCAATTACATTCACAGTACGACAGTAAAGTGAAAGTTCAATAAAACGTGGCATTTACATTTACACGCAAACTTTATCACTCTCGTCTTTTTGTAACCCATGGGAACAAAATATATACATATAAAAAATGTCTAATTAAAAATACCGTATTATGATAGATGTACGTCGATGCATAATTACTAAATAGTACGTACGTAAGAGTTCTCGCCTAAGGCTTAGTACACGCAGTCTGATGCCCTGGAATCGAGTCTGCTCACAGAAAAGTAGGTTACAGTACGGGTAAAAGTGATATTCTTAAAACCCAGTCGGAATCTGGAACGTCTGTGTCTTAAGCCCGCTAACAGAAGTAAATAAACTTTCTGTTGGGCCGGAGCAGAGAGGGAGAGAAAAATAGGGGTTATAAGGTCGCCAGCGGCTACTCTGGCCATACCCTACCTGTCAGAAATCTATAAACACAAAAACAATTGATAAAACCTAATAAAACTAAATTAACATCACAAGAAAGAGATGGAAAAGAAAGAAAAAGGAAGACAATATAGAAAATGGGGAAAGAAAGGACAACCAGTCAGCCTTTTTGGTTCATCACCAATAAAATGGTGACTTCTAATGGTGGAAGCCATGAGACAGCAAGGGCTTGGAAGTTTTCCACCTTCAGGGTTAGAACGGCAGAAACAGTTTTAATTTTCCTGTACCGGACTTTCTGTGGCTTACAGCCAATATCAACTTATCAGTATGAGGCATGAGCTATGACTAACGAATGGGACTTACGTTAGTGTTGAAGAGACAATTATGAGCACAGGTTTTATGGTAAGGTAAGACAAAAGTTGAGTATTTAGCTTCACTCCAAACATTTTGGTTGAGTTGGCTTGATAAAGGAGGGGGGGGGGGAGGAGTGTTTTGAAATTCGTTGTTGTGTGAAGAAGCTCCTGAAACTTCTAATGAAAGTCTTTAAGAAGATAATTTGCCCTCTTGTAGTTAGGCGTCACTTTTTAGGTTTTAAGAATTATACTACCATCCGTACTAATAGGGTAATTGGCATAAAATCTAATACGGTTTCCCATGGGTCTATACGGTTTTGTATGTGTTATGCTAATTAGTCAATATTTCTAAGTAAAAATCCTCTAGCTTCAGGAATGATATGGGTCATGGTATTATATCACACTTTAAATAAAAGATGACGGCAATGTCTATTTAATTTCATTTATAATCTGAAATCTACATGTACCGTATCACTCTCCATTTATACTTTACAGTAAAAAAAACAGATGTGTTGTACTTCACAAACACAAACAGCAATGGCCCTTTAATACTACAACTTATCTTCTCAGTCAAGAACTTCAGTCTGATTTTATCTGAATCGTTCTTAATTTAAAAATTTGTGGTATTTCTGAAATCGAGTAAACTGCGAGCCCCTAGTACGAAATTCTTCCTATATGAGGCGCAAATGTCAAGTACAGTACCCTGAGCAGCAACTGACACAGGTATTGTGATAGGTACTTGTAACAGTGGAAACAGCAGCTGCATTCAAAAACTAAAACAAATTCGTGTTTTACTATCATTAAACTGAGAATTTATAATGAGAATAAGTGGTGCCTAAAATTCGAATCACAAAATTGTTTTAGTTTTTGAA
>JAQFZO010003333.1:0-10176 GCA_034695885.1 Geophilus flavus | reverse complement strand
TTAAAAGCTAATTGAATTTTAAAATATGGAGGGAGTGTTGGGAATAAATTATTGCGTATGATATATTGTTTAAATTCTATTGTATAAGTATTTCATTGTATGTTTTGAGTTACTATGGGAACATAGAAACAGAATAAATTTCAGTTGTATGTTGTGTGTGATTGCAAATAGACGTGTCTTTCATTTTGACTCTTCATGATTCCATAAGACAACAGGTTATGGGCCTGCGACTTTACTGCTAGGTTTTAAATAACCAGTAAAGACTATTAGTCGAGTGTGTTATAGAAGATTTTGAGCAAAGATTATGATCATGGAAAAGAAATGTCTGGTCGGTTAATGTGGGTTTTCCTAAATATTCAAATACGTGCAAAATTCGAACATTAGAACATTCGAACAGTTGAATTGACAAGATGTCAGCAACAGTAAGCGACCGAGGGCTTGCTTTTATTGAGAAACTCGCTCCTGAAAACTACTTCACTTGGAGATTTCGAGTTAAGCAATGGCTGAAAGCCAAGAAGCTTTGGTTCACATTCGAAAATGACAAACCCATAAAGACGCAAACCGAGACACAAGCAGACTTCGACAAACGTTTGGAGAATTGGATCGATCTGGACAATCAAGCCATGAGCGCGATAACTTCGACGTTGTCCTTATCCCAAGTAAAATACGTGATGAATCTGGATACTGCAAAAAAGATGTGGGATGAGTTAGAAACGATTCATAGGGGTAAATTGGAACAATTAAAGATTCAACTGCGGTTAAAACTTACGGGAATTCGAATGATGCCGGATGAAACCATTGAGGCATACCTTGACAGGGCACAAACGATAAGTCGAAGCTTGGAGAATTTGAACGATTCAATAAAAGAGTATGAGGTTTGTTCATACGTGCTGCGAGGACTCCCGTCAAAGTACAAGATGGTGGTAGCCATATTCAATTCGACGTTGACAGACACGTTAACGATGCAGTTGATAAAGCAATCCTTATTACTTGAAGAAGAACGGCAGAAAAACGAGTGGTTGACGATGAATCAAGGCACGAGTCAGGATCGCGCAATGCAAGTACAGGACGGTGCATCGATGGGAGCAGTGAGTAGACGGGGAGCTCCTAGACGTGGTTTTCCAGTTGCTAGTCGAGGATTCGGTCGAGGAAGAGCTGCAAGTCAGTTTCGAACTTGCTGGTTTTGTGGTCAGCAGGGACACATTGCACCAAATTGTCCGATGAATCCACAACAGCGTGCGAGGCGATGTTGGACGTGTGGATCGACGGACCACCTTCAGATGAACTGCCCACACTTTACCCAAGGAGCAACGGAATCGACAGCAGGGACGTCGGGTGGTCAAGTGGAATCAAGGCCACAACAATATAACCGAGGATTTTTTCGTGGAGCGATGAGAGGCGGTTCGGTGCAGCGAGGATTTCAATTTCGAGGAGGTGCAGTCCAGGGATCCACTGCTCAACGACGTACCATGGAAGCCACAACTGGGCAAGCTAGCAACCTGAATATAGAAAAAAAGCTTGATTTACTTGATGACGAATGTACTGTAGTAAATGAAATTAATACTAACACTTGTGGGGGAAGTAGACGTAATTTAGCGATGAATGTTGGGGGAAGTAAATCATTAAATGGGGGTTGGTTCTTAGATTCCGGGGCCACGTCCCATATGGCAAATAATAAGAAATACTTTGTGACGGATATAAATGAAACGAATAGACGAGTATTTTTGGCAAACGGGCAGGTTATATTAGCTTCCGGTGTGGGCGATGTACAGATTGAAGTTGATGGATATTTGATTACGTTAGATGGCGTCTTGTTTGTTCCTGAACTGAAAAATAATTTGGTATCGATTCGTCGCATTACTACAAAGGGATTTAAGGCAGTCTTTAGTGAAAATAATTGTAAGGTCTATGATACTGATACCCAGCTTATTTTCGTGGCATTGATGAGATTCGGATTGTATGAAGTCCCCGTACATCGATCGGAGGAGTTGCAGCAAAGTGTGCCTCAACCAGATTTAGCTTCAGACGCAGGGTTAATGGCAAAAGTAGAGAGTGCAAATACCTGGCACCGTCGGTTGGCACATATTAACGACCGCACATTGAAGTATATGGAAATAAATAGAGTAGTAAATGATTTGAATATCAAAGGGCCTTACAACAACAGTACTTGTCAACCATGTTTAAAGGGCAAATTTACAAGGAGAATTTTTCGGCAGCAAGCGGCTAGAAATACTGTGGAGCCACTACAACTAGTGTATGCTGATCTGTGCGGCCCTTTGCCGACTGTGTCACTGGGTGGCTCAAAATATATGTTAGTAGCCATAGATGATAATACACGAATGGCATTTGTAAGATTTCTGAAAACCAAGAGTCAGGTTACATCCGTGTTCAGGGATTTAATATCCGAGTTGCAACGTCAAACTGGCTATAAATTAAAGCGACTGAGGACTGATAATGGATTAGAATTTAAACATGGCGATTTTGAACAATATCTTCGTTCTGAAGGTGTTGTTCATGAATATACGACCCCATACACTTCCCAGCAAAACGGTATGGCCGAACGGTTGAACCGAACGATTCTCGATAAGGTTCGTGCCATGTTGGTGGACTCAGAGTTGCCGGCTCGTTTTTGGGCAGAAGCTGCATTAACAGCAGTATATTTAAGAAATCGAACATCAAGTCGTGTAATTCAGGGTCTGACTCCATACGAGTTATTTTTTCAACAAAAACCGTCGGTGAAGCATTTAAAGATTTTCGGTTGTAAGGTGTATACCTGGATAACAGATAAAACGAGGAATAAGTTGCAAGACAGGGCTAAACCAGCAATATTTGTAGGGTATACAGACACAACAAAAATATACCGATTGTACGATCCAGTTACTGGAAGAGTATTTGATGGCACGGACATTCGATTTGTTGAGGAGGAAAAGGGAGCGACGTTGTTGAGTGAATCTGAGTGGATGCGTGACATTTACGACATCCGATACGTGGTAGATTCGACGTTGCCACCAATAAATAGTGACGAACCCAGATATATGGTTGCAGATTTACCGATTGATGATGCCACGTTGACTGAAAAAGAGATACAAGAATTAGAAATACCACATGAAACTCGATTAAAACGTTTACAGACGATGGCAGATACGGTGCTTCCAGTACCACATGAGTTGACTGAGCGTCCGTTGCCTAGAAGATCGATGCGAATACGTCAGTACCCAGATAGATATGGTCTGGGAAGAGGACCTTATCCAATGCAAACACGACGAAGGGCGCGAGTGTTGAGAGGACCGACCGTATTCGATGATAATGAGTATGAAGGATTGGCTGACATCCCTGAAGATGCTGGTGAGGTAGAGGATGAATTCTATGATGCGCTCAATGAAGTGACTGATGAGAGTATGGATCCAGTAACTTTCGAGGATGCAATGAGAAGCCCAAACGCAGCGGAATGGCAGGACGCAATGGATGCTGAAGTGGCGATGCTACAAAAGAGAGACGTTTGGGAGTTGGTTAAAAAGCCAATAGGGCAGCGAATGGTAAAAAGTAAATTCGTTTATAAAACGAAACGCGATGAGACGGGTGCAGTGATTAAGTATAAAGCACGTCTGGTGGCACGTGGCTTTAATCAAATTCAGGGACGTGATTATGACGATGCATATGCACCAGTAGTAAAATTGACCACTATAAGAATTTTATTGGCTCTGGTGGCATTGTTTGGATTAGTCATCAGGCAATTGGACGTGGTGGCTGCATACACGTACGGACGGCTCAAGCGACCAGTGTTTATGTACCCACCACCTGGATTGGATATTGGCAAAGATTTGGTTTTGTTGGTCAAGGGATCCCTGTATGGCCTGCCGGAGGCAGGTCACGTATGGCATGGGTTTCTTAGTGAAATATTGGAGAAATTGGGTCTGCATCGGATTATTAGTGACCCAAGTGTGTTCATCGATAATGCACTGGAATCCAGGGTTATAGTGGCAATATATGTGGACGATTTATTAGTTGTGGGGCAAGATCCAAATCGAGTCGACATAATTATTGAAGGATTGAAGTCTATGCTCGATCTCACCGAGAAGGAGGGAGTGAGGTACATTCTCGGTATAGAGATCGAGCGTACTGACCGTGGGGATGTGGTGATTTCACAGAAGAGAAGTATAATCGAGTTACTTACCAAATTCGAAATGAAATACTGCAATGGCGCAGATACACCGATCAATACGGACGCCAAACTCGAGAACATCACGGAAGTAGTGAATCCGATAGATAGTACCATCTACAGGGAGTTAGTCGGTGGACTAATGTATATAGCAGTGGCAACTCGACCAGACATAGCATTTGCTGTGTCTTATCTCTCCCAATGGTCGTCCACTCCCACCCTGGCTCATTGGAAGCAAGCGAAGAGAACTCTGCGTTATTTGAAACAAACAAGTGATTATGGGTTGCATTATTCGGTTGAAAAACCCAAGTTGGAAACTTACTCGGACGCGTCGTGGGCTTCGGGCACAGTAGACGGTCGTTCTTTCGGTGGATACGTGGTTTTGTTGGCCGGAGCAGCGATAAGTTGGTCATCGAGAAAGCAGGAGAACGTTGCGCAGAGTACCTGCGAAGCCGAGCTCTACGCCATGGCCGAGGCGTCAAAGGAGATAATATGGTTGGTGGATCTTGTTGAGGAAATGGGGTTCGGCGAGATTGTACAGAAACCAGTCGTAATTAATACGGATAATAGAGCTGCTGTGTGCTTGTCGAAAGGGCTTGGTAGAACATCCAGGATAAAGCATTTTTTGCGGAAAGTATGGTTTGTGAGAAACGTCGTGCAGAAGGGTTGGATTCGGTTTAATTTGATCTCTACGAAAATTATGGTCGCTGATGTATTTACCAAGGCAGCTTCAATGAAAATAGTGAAGTTTTGCGTTGAAGGTTTAGGGTTAAAAGCTAATTGAATTTTAAAATATGGAGGGAGTGTTGGGAATAAATTATTGCGTATGATATATTGTTTAAATTCTATTGTATAAGTATTTCATTGTATGTTTTGAGTTACTATGGGAACATAGAAACAGAATAAATTTCAGTTGTATGTTGTGTGTGATTGCAAATAGACGTGTCTTTCATTTTGACTCTTCATGATTCCATAAGACAACAACTACGTTTACATGATGGATTTTTTTAGGATTATCTTATAAAACAACAATGAACGACATACTCAAACTGGATTATTTGTGACCATGTAAACGTAGTGCATGTACTCTGATTTACACAGGTGTAACTTGGATTTTACACTAATGTTCGACGCAATTCCTCGAATAAAGGGGGAGAAACTTCCAAGCCCAACCTCTATAGGGTTGTGCCACATTACAAGAAACCGAGGGGCATCTTGGTACTGAAGCCGACAGGGCCTATTGGTCATCCTTTCTTTTTTATTCTACTAGTTTTTTTATCTTTTCCCCTTTTCTCATTTTTTCTGTTTTCATCTCTTTCTCTCTCTCACACTCACTCTCTCACTCTCTGTCTCACTCTCTCTCAGTCGAAAATCATTTTGGTCACTTTGTACATTTATACCGTATTTAAGTTCACGTGGACGGGGAGACATAACACGCGGTAAAAATTTTGGAATTGGCATTTGTATTTCTATAATTGTGATTGTGATTGGCTGAAGCAATGATGTCATTGGGCGGAAGTGATAGAGGTGCTGCATTCTTGGCATCTTGGCGATGAAGTTAACAGGACCTACTGTTTCTTTTCTCTTCTTTCCTCACTTCTTCATGCTTGTTTTCATGTCTCCATTGTTGTTTGGGTTTTTAGTCGTTCTAGCTTTTATGTTTGTCTTATTTATGATTTGGTTTGTTTTTCCATTTTGGTTGAACCGATGGTAACTCTTTTCTCCACTTGGCATTTACTATGTGTTGTTCCAACACAATGGGGACACACAATCTTGATAACTCTTGGACTGTGTAAATATTTTGCATTGGTTGCAAATTTTGATTGTGTGTTGTAACAGCCTTGTTCATGTGCTAGTTATTCAGATTTCTTTCTCTGACCTTAGTAGCTGCTGAGGCCATTAAACACTATAATACAACTATTATTCTGTGCTACGTATTACTCTTTGTTCAATTGGGGGAAAGATGATATCTGGAATTCTTTGATGCTGAATTTCGAGTTTACTTTTGGGTTTTGATATTTGTACTTCGACCAGTCCTATATGGCCTTGGTTGCTGCTCGGGGCCTTAAATTTTATAATATTAATACTTCTACTACCGTTCCATTTCTATGGATGGTTTGGAGGATAATTGGGTGTTTATACAAGCGATCGTTCCATGGCATGCTATGCAATTTTGATGAGAGTAGCAGAGTAGGTTTTATAGATTTCCCTAAACCTGAAAAGATGGATCTTTGCATTCATCCTCCTTAGAGGTTCTGATGGGGCTCATCTTTCTTCCAATTAAAGACCAGGCCATATGGTAATCCCACTAAATTGTTAGTTCCTTCTTTTCTTTCTTCATTTAAGAAAGGTTCAATTATGTTTGTTTTTTTGTGTTGTCATGGTGTTGTTGTCTCGTTTTTTCTCGTTTCTCATTTGTTTAAGTCCTGTTTAAAATGAACCATTTACAGATGTAAACCGTTTATTTTGGTTTGTTTAAATTTCGTTTGTAAACGGTTTTTTAACATTGAATGCACCTAATGTAACTTGTGTTTATTATGTCTTTGTAATTTTGTCTGTCTCATGTTGGGGACCTAAAACAATATACTACTCCTACTCCCTGTGTCTATAAGGAGGAATCCAAATTTTAACCATTTTAAACCATTTCTTTCTCCATTCCTTTGAAAGTCTGATTTTTTGATTTGTAAGTAATTATTATTACTAGGCTTTAGAGGGAATCTAAATTCTGTTTAAAACTAGTAAAAACTTAACTTTTCCTTACTGAAAACCCCAGGGGTACGTGGAGGAACTAAACGGTTTCTTCCTCCATTCCTTTGAAAGTCTTCTTTTTGGTTTTGTTTTTGTGATGGAGACATTTTTATTGGAATTTATTGGATTGTGTACCTTTAATGGTGGTACTACCGTAATATATCGCACCTTTAGTATGTGTCGGTGCTCAAATGAGGAAAGTGGGCTTTTGGCCCACTCAAAGTCGGGAAATATTTTGCATAATGTAATCCGGCAGATTTATATTTAAAAAAATTGTATTAAAAAATTTAGATTTGTGACTTGTTTTACAAATTTAAAAAAAAATGGTCAAATACTTGAAAAGTTTTTACACATTTAATGAACATTTTTTTTGCAACAATTTGCAAACTTTTTCAGCTGGGAAATCAATTAGAAATCCAAAGAAATCCCTAGATTTTATGTCCATTCAAATTAATTGGTTATTTATGACATTTTTAAGAGATAATTCTCACATAGAAAATCAGCCGTTCCTTGGCAAATATCAAAATATCGACTGAGCGTCACGCGGATCAAAACAACCTAAAAATAAAAAAATAACGACTGTAAAAATTTTTAAGCTCCACCAAAAACTTATTTTATACACATCGACGACACGTTTAAGTGCCTTGAAAATGATAAACAAACCAATGTTCAACGTTCAAACCACGATTTCAAACGGGAATAAAATAAAACTCATATAAAAACAAAATACTATGCACAAAATAAAAAATTTGAAAATTTTATTTGCTTCCTTAAGGCAGTTCAATTTCGAGCGGAGAGAAAAGACACTTCCGGTGGAATTACGGTCTGAACGTTTAGGATCACTCAGTGTGGGACCGTGTTTCGGATCTCTATCTCTCTCTTTCTCTCTCTTTCTTTTTCTTTATTCGTGCTGTGAAGAATTGTTAGTGGTTTTCTTGTTCTTTTTGTAATTGTGTGATACTGCTTTCAGTGGTGGTGGTTGTGGTACTGGTGGTGGTGCTGATAATCTGCTTTTCTTCCTTGAGTAACTCGAATAACTTACTCATTTTTCTGTTCAGGGACACAGATCATTCCGATTTACTAAAACGCATTTGAAATAGAAAATCTGCATCACGTGACTGTGACGTTAGAATATCTCATTTCTCAGGAGCGACCGAGGGGGGGGAGGGGGTCATTTTGAGAGTAGCTCTCATGTTGAGATTTGTCTACCTTCCAACACACAGTAAAAAATAAGAGATGTAAATAGGTGTAAAACGCTGTCTTTGTTCCTATGTGAACACCTTTTATGTATGAATTAACACTATTTAGGCACTGTTTGCACCATTATATTAACAAATGTACACTTCAAAGGTGATTCTAAACACCAGTATCAGGAGTCATCAACATGGAGGCATATGTCTTGTCCTGTAACGTCTATATGCATACAAGACTGATAACATTTTATTTTTTTAATTTATTGACCTTAAATTTCACCTTGTTTTTTATTTTATTCAATTTAATGGAACCTCAGAAAATAAAAAATTTTTAAAGGTACAGTAAATCCTAAGATTTTATTTCCATATATTTTTTTCTCTTGTTTCCATAGTTTGTCATATAATTCATGTTCAGGAAATTCACCAAAAAATCTCCATAAAATCACTCAAAATCTTCATAAAATCGTAAAAATCTTAACAGAATCGCATAACACTTTTCAAAATCTCAGACGGATCGGATCGATCGACTTTAATATTTTGAAAAATTTCGAATGATTTTGTGAAGATTTTTAACCAGTTTGTGAGGGTTTGAGGGATTTTTTGTTTTAGGCTGTCATTATAGTTAGGATACACACGTGAGGAGTATAGTGAATAACTCCTTATAGTAGTCCATCTCCATCAAGGAGTTTATATACTAAAAGTTTGGAGTTAGCTATGGGGACACACTGACATATATACTCCCATTTTGGAGTGAAATGCCTAGTTTTTTTTTAGTGTGGTAACCTTTTCTTTCCTGTTTCTTTTTACCTGCCTCCATTGTCATTTTTTGTATCCATTGTCAATTTTCATAAAAACTTGCGTTTTACGAGTTTTCTATAGAGAGTACCTATAGATCTCACTGGAATTTGGGGTTATGGGCATTTTCCTCTCTCTGTTCATGTTTCGTGTGTGTAGCGATGTCAAATTTTCGTGTGGAATAGGACTGTCTAGACTTTAGTACTTCACTAACAGTATTTGTACCTATCTGCACTAGCACTTCACTCCTTTTGATTTTCTCTCATGATTTCTTTGAAGTTTTTATTGGTAGGAAATCAGGGGTGACAATTCAATGCTATGATCAAACCTCAGACTTGCAACGATGGGGTATCTACCATGTCTGCACACACAAAAATTATTGGGACAAAAGGCAATTCTCTGTATTTAAGGTGTTTTAATACACCTTAAAGGTAGGTTACATATACCTTTAAAGGTTGCCATCTATCTCTCTGTGTCTATACAGGTAGAAAAAATAGTAAAGGTTTTTACCTAGATGATGCATAGTTGTCAAGAGTCTAGTATAGTACTTGTGTCTAGTATTGATTTTGGCCACTTTATTTCTGCAAAACTTTTTCACTTTAAATCATGCAAAACAATAAGTCACAAATCTAAACTTTACAAACATTTTGCAAGAAAAAGTAAATTTTGCAAAGATTTTGTAAAAATAAATCTGCTGGATTAAATTTTGCAAACTTTTTGCACAAATGTAGCCACAAAAGTCGAAAATCATAAAATATTTGCAAAACTACTGAAATTCTGACAGAAAAATGCAAACATTTTATACAGTTTTTTTAGCTAGGATTTTAAAGTGATATATCTCTTTCTTGTCTTTATTGGTATTTTTTCCCTCATTTCCCTGTGGGCTGGTGAATAACAAAGCTCAGTAAAATTAAATAGAAAAAATATTAAATCTATATTTTGTCTGATTTGAATTATGAAAATTTGAGTCCCGAACGAGTCCCGTACTCGAAAATTTGTGACCAGTCAGTCCCGACCAATCCCATCCAAAAAATTTGTAAATATTTACGTCGCAGTCCCAGTCGTCCCATTTCCAGTCCCATCAGAAAACTGAAAAATTCAAATTTTGATGATCAATTTTAAATATAAATATGAAAAGCATTGTTGTTTTGATTGGAAATCCAATCAAACCGTTGCAAATTGCTGTTTTTAATTAATTTGCTCTCTTTTGATTGGCTCGATTAATCCCAGTCCCATCCCGGTCCATTCAACGATTTCACAGGTTGAATGAAATATGCTATG
>JAQFZO010003332.1:0-10178 GCA_034695885.1 Geophilus flavus | reverse complement strand
CAGCACATTGGAGACATTTGACATTTTGTTTTTTGTCTAACTTTTTGGATTGAGAAAAGATAAAAAAAGAAATTATAACCAGTTTTTTATTACTCCCTCCATCCGGGAATGTGTGTCCAGTACCATTTTAGTTCGCCATGATTGTGATTGATTATGGCAAACATCTCTAGAACGTGGACGCCCCAAATTGTTGACGGTGGTTGCCTTTGGTTTCTTCTTTCCATGGCATTGACTGTGTCTTCCCAGCACATTGGAGACATTTGACATTTTGTTTTTTGTCTAACTTTTTGGATTGAGAAAAGATAAAAAAAGAAATTATAGGAAAGAAAAGATAACCAGTATAGGCCATGTTGGCTTTAGCACGAAGATACCCCTCAGTGCCTATACTACAATAGGAAAAACCACATTAGAGGTAAGGCTTGGATGTTTCTTCTCTTTTCCATTAAAGTCACTAATTTTGAACAAATCGGTATAAATAATTCCAAGACATAACTTGGCAATCTCTTGATCCCATAACATGATTTTAGTATAACTTTGATTAGTTTTAGACACTAATTTATTTAAATTACTTTTAAATGTGATATATTTGATGTATTTAAAATTATTTCTATTTATAAATTTTATTTTTGAAATTTATGTATAAATTTGATATACGTATTTCATGTACGAAACTCAGCTAAACAAATTAATTACGGTAACATTTTTATGAAATTAACGAGGAATTCGAAATTCAGGAACTATTTTAAAACAAAATTTTCTGCATTCTATTAGAATATCAAACCTATATTTTATGTTACAACCACAGCAGCTCTTAATTATGCAAAAATATATCAACATAGAAAAAGATAAACTGAACCGAACCACGGTCGCGTTACGAGCTGATAAAATCAGTTTGAAATAGTAATGAGTAGAGAAAAATTACTCAAGTGACAAACGAAAAAAATGAAAATCATTTGCAAATCGATCGTTCGAAAGGAAATATCACTATTTGCGGAAACGAAAAATATTTAACTGTATTCGAGTACGTAGCCTTTTCATAGTGTAGTGTATTCGCAGTTAGTTGATGAGTTTTTAGATAACCCCTAACATTTGACAACGGATGATAAGTCAATTTCGGACAAAGATGTCAAGATCAAGAAGGTAAAACACCAACGGAAGCGAATAAGCGGCACAACTACAAGTGATAAGAGAACAATGAAACGATGCGCCAGCCGCGAGAAATGGAGAACAAAAGACGAGCAAGAAAGATAAAGTTCGAGACGGTTGATAAAAATGTAGCCGCCTCTCAGTCACGTGATAAATAGTTCTCGGTATCGATTAATTAATGGAGAAATACTGATAAAAGTTTATATATCACGATAGAATAAAAGTTATCCTGATTTCATTTAAAATGTTTCTCGTTTAAATCGTGTAAATATCACGAAATGTAGCTAACCTCTACGAAAAAGGCGGAATAGGACAGATTGAAATATCAGTTACAAATATAGTAAGATGAATAGAAATTACTTAATTTATGTGACATAAATAAAAAGAATTAAAATCAATTGAAATCGATCCTTTGAAAGTAAATTACACTTTTTGTGGAAACCGAAAAATGTCAAACCGAAGTGCGTGTTCCTTTTCGTGTTCCTTTTCATGGCGTATTCGCAGTTATGACTTTTTAAAAGATGCCGATAGCCTAATACTCGAACAATGAATAATAGTTAATTTCTGACGAGATAAAAGCGAGATAAAACACGACAGAAACATTCGAAGCGATACAACTACCGGAGCTCAAGAAAACAGGGACGATGCGTCGATGTCGACGATGAGTGAAAGAAAGATCGAGAACAAAGGAGGGAGTGAGATGGTTGACAAAAATGTAGTCCGCCGCAGTCACGTGATAAATAGTTCTCGGTTCCGGATAAATTATAGTAGAGAAATAATGATAAAAGTCTAAATATCTTTAAAGAATATAAGATTGTACTGACTACTGATTGTATCTAAAATGTTTTTGGTGTAAAATATCACGAAATGTAAAATAATAATCTATTTTCCCTGGAAAATGGCGGAATGGTACACACTCATCTGACATGTCATGAACTCATGCATGAACTCAAGAGGTTTGAGATCTTTTCCAAGATCGATGATGTCATACAATATGCTATTTTGTATTGTAAAAGTATACAAATACTTTTAATGGTGATTTTAAGTATTAAATTGATAAAAAATGTTAATTAGAAGATTATAAGTTTTTTTCTGATGTTGTTCTACTATGAATAAATAAGGAAACAGTAGTTTTAAGGTGAATAAAAGTTTTTTATTTTATTTTATTGATAGATAGAGAAGAAAAGTTGTTTGGAAAGTAAAAGAGCAAGTCAAAGATTAGCTTATAAACGTTTTCAGATTTTATTTCTTATCATTAAGGTGAAAATTTTTTGAAAATTCAAGTTTGCGTTGCAAGTAGGAGGATAAATAAGAAAAGAAATTACAAAAGTCAAAACTGCACCAAGCACATAGTCTATGTTTGAATTAACCTCAATCACCAAATTTTAATGATATAAATAAAGATAAATAATAAAAATAAATGGATTTAATTTATAGTATTGCTCCTAGCATATTTTAAACTTTAATCTTGTTTTTTGTAAAAATTATTCCATATTTAAAGATATGAAGTTAGATCATGTTTGAGCTAATTATGAGCTGTTCTACAACTTTCCAAGTGACTTTTCTTCTCTATCAATCACAATTGACAAAGTAAAGTAATGATAACTTTGAAAATAACCCTGAATATCAAATCTGATGTCACCATTATAGATTCAGCACACCCAATTTCCTATTTGACTCCATCATTGCTACATTGCTAACTATTTTTGGTTTTGAAATTTTTGAAGTGTCCAGACTTTTGCTTCACCTGTATCTGTATACAGGGTTAAAAAAGGTCTGGTCTTCCTTCAAAATAACTAAGTTGAGCAGATCAAAAATTCTGTTTAGTCTCTTAAGACCTAATTGCCCAGTGAAAAAAAAGTCTGCAGATTTTTTTTGGAGAGAATATCTGCAGAATTGGTCATTCAGATTATTTGCAGTTTTTCTTTGCAGCTTTAGGCCAATCTGCAAATAATTTTTTTTTTAAATTCAAAAGTGACCAATTTCCTTCAAATTTCCTTGGCAAAAACTTTTAATTCAAAACTGAATTCATTGGTGGTATCAAATTTGATCTTCGTCAAGTAGAAAGTTGTAGAGCATCACAAGGTTGGCCTAAAAATGTGCATGTGAAACAGACGTACGTATGAGTGATGAAAAATGCCAAATGTAAGAGATAATTTAAAAACTGCCGCTGTATAATTTGGAAGGATGAGTGAAAAGAAGTGATCTCTTTGAAAGCACATCATTTCTATTATTGTTATTAAAAATTTAAAATAATTAACAAAATACTCCAAATAAAAAATCCGATTAAACACAAATAAAAACCAACTTTTCAATTTCACTATACAATTATCTCCCAAGGATTCTTACTTCTTCCACAACTTTGGCACCTGCTCCAGGAAGTCGGATTCGTTTTCCCCAATGCGTATTACAATTTTATGCCAGATTCGAGTTCCAAACGTTGTCGTTTGCATCTCCAAATCGTACAAGTGTGATTCTAAAATTTTTTAACTGCAGTTTCTTTAGATTTTTCTCTAGTAAATTTAATAACTTGCAAATTAAATATGCTTTCGAATTGCGATGTACCATGCCAAGTTTCAGTTTAGGGAAAGTCCTGAATTATCCAGAAGTCACTCATGTCAGGGTCTCTGATATAACGCCCCACGTTATAATAGAGACCCGCGCACTAAATACCAAAATCAAATTTACTTCCCGGTTTAATAGACCCGCGGTCTATTTGGGACCCGCGCACAATTAGAGGATTTACGGTATTCAGATTCTTTACTTCCGATGATACCGATTCTCGTTATTCTCCAATCGAAAAAAACTATTATGACGTCAGTTTTTATTTTTCTTTTATAAGGTGAATTTTATTAAAAAATGTTTTTTTGACATAAAACATTCAAAAAATATCATTTATTCATATTTTATTGGTATTTAAAATGAACAGCATTCAAAGATGAGTGGATTCATATCCCTTGTAGGGACACTGCTATTTTAAAAAGACGTGAGCATCAAACAAATAACATGAGAAATTAAATAACATCAATTGTGACGATCAGGAAAGTTAATTACATTCTTGGTTATTGCAGTACTAATTAATAAACCATTTATTTACAAGTTAACAATAAATAATGACGTCAAAATTCCGGAATACATCAGTGATGAATAACTGATTAAGGTATATCAAAGTCCATTACTTATTGATTTTTATGCAGTATTTTCTTAAAAAAGTATACCGATTAATCAAAGATTCAGCGATAAATAATTGTGTTTAAATGCATTACAGAGATGATGTCCACTGAACGTTTTCATTTAAATCTATCTCCAATAAAAAAAAAAAACATTTTGTGACTTCTACTCATAAATGACTCGCTTATCAGTGACAAATTAAATCAGATAATGATCGACTTAAAGTCCATTAAAATATCACTGATGAATAACAATAATCAATTAATTATCACTGTAAAACAACAAATTCCATTAATTATCGCTTAAGATAAAGAAACAAATTCACCGTTTTTTCAATCATTCACTAATTTCGCACTGCAACAGTGAAGACCAATTTACCTACACACAAATTTCGCCTTGAAAACCGACACCTTTCAAT
This sequence comes from Geophilus flavus, assembly GCA_034695885.1. Lineage (NCBI taxonomy): Eukaryota > Metazoa > Arthropoda > Chilopoda > Geophilomorpha > Geophilidae > Geophilus > Geophilus flavus. The sequence goes on along the minus strand of JAQFZO010003332.1, from coordinate 5,443 downwards.
CATGGCTCATCGTGGTAATATATTCCTCCAACGCCTAAAACAGTACACTCATCCCGATTTTACGAAGAAAGACATACAAAACACATTAAACCAATACAAAGGCCTCAATCTGAAATTGGATTCGCACGTTTCCGACAACGGAGAAGAAAAACAACTTTTGTGTTTAGACGGAACCATTCAAGTAACATTCAAAACCAAGAACCACATCATCCCCGTGTTCATTTGGGTGATGGAAACTCATCCAAAACAAGCTCCCTTGTGCTTCGTGAAACCAACCAGCGAAATGGAGCTCAATGTGTCTCCCTTCGTCGACCAAAGTGGACAAGTAGATTTAAAGTATCTTCACACTTGGAAACCAAACTCTTCGTGTTTAAATCAACTCGTCGACGCGATGATATTGTTATTCGAACAACACCCTCCCGTTTGTATGAAATCAAAACCACCAACCGGACCAAACAGCGAAGTTCTTCAAAATTTAAGGAATTACCGGTATCCCCAACTGACCAAAAGACACATGGTGAACGCATCAACGCAATATTCGGGACTTAAAGCGAAAAGGGATGTTTTAGTGAAGAACGGTGATAATCATCAGCAACAAGCTCAAGCATCTTTAAGTGAGTATACTGTATAGCAGTGTCTTGTTTGCCAAAAAGTTTATTTATTTAATAAAATTTTTTTTTATAATTTTTTTTGTATTCAGATTCACTGGAAGCTGCGATTGACAGTATACAATATGTATCTAAAGATGGCGCTAGTAGTGAATTTAATGAAAATACAGAAGGAATGTGTGTAATTTGTACAGATACTGTAATTAGTGGCGTATTTCTTCCGTGTGGCCACGCACATTATTGTTATTCGTGTTCTTTGAAAATATTTGAAATGAAGAAATGTGCTGCATGTGGGCAAGATGTTGAAAAAGTTTTTAAATTATATTTACCATGAAATTAAATAACCTTATTTTTAATAATTTCTTTATTTCTTTATTTACTTATTTTTATAAAAGTTTTGTAGTTAAACAAGCAAATAAAAAAAAATATAAATTTGTCCTATTCAGGTCTTATGTAAGTTTATATGTATATTCCAAGAGAGAGGTTTTCAATTATTTTTCTACTAATCAAAGATGTAATACCGACTTGACAAAATAACCAAAATTAACAATTCGAAATTCGAATGTGACACAAAAAGAAACATATTTTAAGCGTTGACAATGGAGACATGGAGAAAGTTAAAGTGAGAAAAGAAGACTGAAGAGAGAAAACCAGCTTCAACACCAAGATGCCTCTTGGTGCTAAGTAATGGGAGGAACCCACACATAGGTGAAATTGTTGTTTGAAACTTTTTTACTTTAATCGTATTTTCAGATAAAGGGACGAGATTTAAAAATGCCACCACAACAGTGGTGCTGTTAGGTTCGTATTTCAGTAAAAAATAATTTGAATCGAAAAAACTTAAAATTCGAAATAAATTTTGAAAACAGCGCTCAAAATATGTATTTCAGTCAGACGAGAGCGCTCAACATACGTATTTCACAACACCAAGATGCCTCTTAGTGCCAACTAATGGGAGGAACCACACAGAAGTAGGGCTTGGAAGATTCTCTCGATTCGCCATGGAAATGCTTCCTTGTGCATTTTCTATTTTTATGAAAAAATCCATACTCAAGAAGTATGTGGGAAATGTGAAATTTGACAATCTGTCCAATATTTTTGTTAATGAATTTCGGCGTGAGAATTCGTTGATGTCGATAAAGGATTTGGAAACGTTAATTTTTAATTCGAATCATTTGAAATCCGTGATAATTTCACATTGGTTGATAAATGATAAATTTTTGTTGGAATTTGTCTATGCGAATCCACTCACTCGATTGGACAGAGTGGAGTAAATAAAATGTAATTCCATTATGAAAACAGGGGTGTTGACATATGTGAGTTCAGTTCGTTGTGGAGTTAATAAAATGTAATTTCATTACCAAAACAGGGGTGTTGACATACAGTATGTGAGTTATCGGTTCTTTCTCTGAAGAAATTGCATACTGAATCTGAGATGCGGTGATTTCCGAGATAAATGATATGTTGAGAATCACGACATAGCAATTGAAATTTCTTATGGAAAGATGGAAAATACTTCCAGTATTCCTACCATACAGAGATTACATAACGATGTTGTGGAACCCTGATGGACAGTGTTATATTGTGGAGAGCCATCAATTTGTATTACATGAATAATAAAATAAAATAAAATGAAGCCAAAATAAACAGAAAATTGTATTTTATTTTTTTGACAATAAATTTAAGAAGAGTATATCATACCATGTATAATATACATTTGCAAAACACCTATTAAGAAAAAGAAGCGAAATTCCCAAAATAATCAAAGATGTTTCAAAAATTCTGGACACAAAACAGTAGTATGATATGGTTTAAGGTCCCCAGTGGCTGCTGTGGTTAGACGAGACCTGTCCAAGACAATACTTAAACAACTTCAGGAAAAAATACAATTTATAAAATAAACACAATCCTCCATTGAGAAAGGACCCCCCATAAGTCGATGCCACGTGGAAAGAAGATACCACCGGCACAACCAAAATGGAAAAAGAAACAGAAAAATCATATACCATAACACAAACAAAATTCAAACTGAAAAGAATGACCAGGAAACCCAAAGCAACAATTTTACTCCATTAATGGAAAAATGAAAAAAAAAATTGAAGAAGTGTCTGCCCGCAGACATATTATAAATTAAGTCGAAAATATCATATAAGGACAAAACATAATAGTACCTGCAAAAATGGATACTAGTACTAGTATAAGATAAATAAAAATCCTTTTGATAATTCTTATTTCATTATTATTGTTATTTTATTTTTTTAATTTAAATTTCAAGTTAAAATTTGGCCTAATTCCAACGTTAGATGACGCTTGGATTTACGTTACCTGGATTTGCGTTCCTGATGACTCATAGATTATAGGTAATCCATATCCGGCTTGAGACTTCGGTAACAGAAAACAGTTTACTGTCAGCATCCCAACGTGATTGACATCGACATCTCATTCCCAAGTGAAACCAACAACAAAAATGTCAGACTGCGATTCAGATTCAGCATCCGACGATTACGAGTACGACGTGCGCGACTGGGATGACGACGAGGAAGAATTGGAACCGGCTAAACAGGACGTCGAACATTACGAATTCGAATGCATGACACCCGGAGACGTAGACGAATTCCTCGACGGATATATCCAAAAACTACGCGCATACATCTCCCTTCTCGACAAATTCCAAATCAAAATTCTCCTAAACAGACACAAATGGGACACGAACGAACTGTTGACTGACATCGAAGCCAAGGGCGAAGAACACGTGTTGATCGAATCCCACGTCAAACCCCAACAACAACAACAACCGCACGACGACGAAACAAACACGGAAGACAGCTTCGAATGCCCCGTGTGTATCGAAATATACTCTCACGACGAATTCCGTCACTTGGCATGCGGACACTCGTTTTGTACGACTTGCTGGAAAACTAATTTGGAACTACAAATAACCCAAGGAGGTTCTACCGGTCTCGAATGCATGCAAACCAAGTGTACGGTCGTCGTACCAGAAGACTTCGCCCTAGACGTCCTGACCGGTTCCGATCATTTGGACAAATATCGACAATTCGCGTTGAGGGATTACGTAAGTGCGCATCCAAATCTCAGAAAGTGCCCTGGAGTCGACTGCGAGGTCGTCGTGCACGCGAAAGAAGTCAGAAGCAAATGCGCCACATGTAACAAATGCAAAACTAATTTTTGTTTCCGGTGCACTTCAAATTATCACGCACCGAGCGATTGTGAAACAATAAAGAAATGGGAGATCAAATGCAGCAACGACTCTGCGACGTCGCAATACCTCAACCAACACACGAAGGATTGTCCAAAGTGTCCGTCTTGCATCGAGAAGAACGGCGGCTGCAATCACATGAAGTGTCGCAAGTGCTTGTACGAGTTTTGTTGGGTGTGTATGGGCGATTGGAAGGAACACACAGATAATTTCAATTGCAATCGATACAAGGAAACTCCTAATACGGTAACCGACGAGAGAGCCGCATTGCAGAAATATATGTTTTATTTCGAAAGATGGGATAATCACGTCAGGAGTCGTAAACTCGAGGAGAAAACCATTCAAAAGATTCGTTTGAGGACGGAACAATTTGTGAAAGAAAACAAGGGAACATGGATCGATTTCCAGTATCTGTTCGATGCTGCCAAAGTGCTCGCCAAGTGTCGATACACGGCGCAGTACACTTATCCCGCCGCTTATTACATGGAGGACGGCACTAAGAAGATGATATTCGAGGATTTGCAAGCACAACTGGAGCTCGATTTAGAGGAAATGTCCTTCAAGATTGAGAGATCCGAGAAGAACGACAAAGCGGCAATGGGAAGCTAAGTGTTTATATGTGAAAAAAAGACCTGTAGCGTTGTTGCAAAATATTAAGTTTTAGAAGATTGAAATTTTTTTGTAAAATATAATTACAATTGTAATGATTTTAAATTTTTTTTATTAAAAATTATTTTTTTTCGATGTTGCCATCAACGAAAAGAAATTATTTTTCTGTTTTTTGCGTAAAACGTTTGCATTGTGGTAAAACACAATTTAACAAACTGTCTAATAATTTACCTATTTTACGTAGAAAACCAAAGGAATTAAATTGTTACTATCGATCTGATCATAAATGTGATCCTTTTAAATACGGTAGCTTAGAATTTGATTTTCATCAGCACAACTTCTTTTAAACACTCATCTCTTGTGTTTTGGCCACTAATTACGAGAACATCAGGTCAGAGGAGAGTTTCGGCATTTGATTGAACCTTGGTCGAATTCATACAATGTTGGACAACGAGTTTGCGGAGCATCCAATACCCTAATTATATTTTTGACAAGAAGAAAAATTTAATAAAAATTATTGAAAATTGAGTGAAAAATTTAATGAACAACTTTTATCACAAAATTTCCAAGAAAACACAAATATAAAAATAAAATTCACTTCCACAGTTGGACTCATTTCCTAATCCCCTTGGGTTATCCATTCTACCACAAGCTGAGCTGATCCAAGACCAACTTGGTTGATCTGATCAGTTTTATTTCACTTGTGTCTAACTAAACCAACACCAAAGGTATTCGTTATACAAGATAATATTTGGCACAACTACACTTTGATACAACTTATCATTTTTTTAAATTATCAATTTAAAATTACTATATGATTTACAGTAGCTGTAGGATTTTTCTGATTATACTTTTATTCAATTGTCTCTTTTTCACCTTGTTTTATTTCTCTCAACTCTTGCGCTTTTCTGACCTTATGTATGTCCGTCGCCGTCGCCATATCCGTCTTGATTTGTTCCCACAGGGCCTTCGCGTTCCTTTCGACGTCGAATCTCATCCGAATGTCCTT
>JAQFZO010003331.1:0-10178 GCA_034695885.1 Geophilus flavus | reverse complement strand
GTTTATCACTTCAATAAAAAGTAAACTCTGATTTTATCAGTATATAGTGTGTTAGTTACATTATGTGTAATGAAGAGTCAGAACTATTAGTATGCTGGAAGATTTGCTAATTAATTTAAATTGGTGTCTACAGATGGAGCCATATGACTTAAGAATGCATTCTCGTGCTACACAGTTTGTCTTTTCACATGCTTGAAGTCACCATTTGCTGTTGTTGATGTCGATGGGTGGGACTGAGATGATGACAGACGTAATCTAGAGGATTTTCTCTTCTCTTCTTCAATTCTGTATTCCTTTAAAAGTGTTTGAGGAGTTGGAGCATAGACTAAGAAAATAAAAACTCCTTGCAAGGAGTTAACCACATCTATGTATCTCAACACCACAGATGTGTGATCCATAAACCACATCGCACCTTTGGTAAACCACGTGATTCCCATCACCAAACCGAGTTTTATAGACAATGATAAACTGAAAAATATAATTCTTACAATTCAAAAACACACACTTACAGGTACCTACATTAAATCATACTTACATCTGTTTATGTATGTGTTTATTGACCGCAATTACTTCCTTCTCCAGTTTCCTCATGTGCAGAAAAATCTTAATATAAAAAACGATATTGACGACCAAAGCACAAGCCATGGGTGCATGGAAATACAAAAAAGCACTCAGTCTGTGTTTCTTGCTGAACCAACACTGTTCTTGAAGATGTGGATTGAGAAAACTCGGTGGTTTCAACGCCTGAGCTGCGACAGTGGTCGACGTGACCACTAGAGGAATTCCAAACGCGTACAAACTCCTGCCAAGGAATCTCTTCATGTTAAAACCAGTGACAGGACGCAAACTTTTGAACGATTTGTACAAAGTGTAGAACAAAACGTTCATCCATGTGTAGGCAGAAATGAAACTGAATTGCTGGAACAGTGCGATAGAAGGGCATAGAGGGTTTAAGATGTTGACGGGAACGATTATCTTGAAGGTCAGGATGGAATAGTTGATGAACAACATCACGATGTGACACAGCAACGATTCGTTGTTTTTCTTGCGCAACGAAGGGATTAACATCGTCATTGCAAATGTTATGACCAGAGCCACGTCCGAGATTGTGTATCCGATCAAATTGAGGGTTGCGACTCGCCCGAAGTACTTGCAAACGACAATCCCGTCTGTATTGAGGTAAAAATCAGTCGCAGACAAATTCAGCAGTTCTCCTTGGTTCAACCAAAGAGATCTTCCATCACGGCTCAGACGATATTTCTTTTCGTTTCTTGGTGTGAAAACTTCAAGGAAACACGTGTTCAGCTTTGTATTGACTGGATAACACACGTGCGCGTTGTTTTCTTTGATGATGTAGCATTTAGAGTCAAAATTCCGTATCGGGAGTTCGGGAGTTAGAATTAATGTTCCATTCGATGCAATGTGGTATTCAGTCTCGTTGAAGATGATCATTTTGTGGCTTACTTTTGATGGATAGATCTTTGCTAAGGTTTTGTTGGTACTGCAGAACCTTTGGCAAGAAGCCAGGGATGTGTAAATGTCACCATCATCACAGGGATTGGAATCCACAGTGGTAAATAAGAGAAAAGTGTAAGTTAGAAGTTTCACTGCCAACATTTCAGGTTATAAATGTATTTGAAAGTGGTTTTCTGACGTTTTGAATGATCTGACAGGTGTTTGTTTGTTGAAATGTAAGATTAAATCCTTGTGATAATCCATTTAAAACAAAAGGTCAGTATCAACAACAGCTGGTTTAACAGTGGTAATTATTTTTATAAATGAATTCTGTGGATTCATGGTCACATTATGGCATTGAGTGTGACCAGTTGTGATTTAACCAGATTGTTGTAATGGAATTCTAACAATGTTACTTTCTTTTATGTGACCAGAGTGCCCTTGCTCTATTGTTTTGGAGATGAGTTGTTGGTTATAATATATATCCTCAATCTATACATTTCAATGTATACATTTCAATAATAATTTTTAATAACATTTCAGTGATTGAAATATTGATAAGACATAACATGATGAATAAGACAGGTGGTATTTGATAGAAAAGGGCTAAAACTGTTCTGCAGCTAATAATAAATGAATATTTAAATGAATACTCAAAACACCATTATGTATAAGCTTTTGTACACCGGTACAATATTTGTGGAAAATCTGAAATTTGGAACCAAAAACCTCAAAATGTCAAACAATTTATTTTGTAAATTTTTTCCATTTTTATTTATTGATGCAAAACATTTATTTCTAATTAATCTCTTAGAGATTTTGTTACTATTTTTTAAACTCTCATTGAATAATGGAATGTCCACTAAAATAACAAACAGATTTTATGACTTTTCAGTAATCCTTGAATCAGTTTACCAAATATACAAAGACTTTTTGAAAGAATAAACTCTGAAAATAAAACTCAAATTTCAAGAGAAAAGTCATTTTTCAATCAATGGGATTTAATAGCAAATTGTATCCGCTTTCTGTGTACACACCTTTATTCAGCTATTAAATTTCCACTGAAATCCTTCTATTCACTTCACATTCAAGCCTGAACAAGAAGTGGAAAGCCTGATCTATTCTTTAAGGTAAAAGAATGCCATTCATTTATTCATTTATTCATTCATTCATTCATTCATTCATTCATTTGATAATAACTTTATCACTAATTTAATGCAGAAAATGAAATCTTCAACTATTTGGACTCTGTTTTGGCTGTTCATGGTGGTCATGATACTGATAGATGAAGTTGCATGCAAAAAAAACAAGAATAAGAAGAAGAAACCAAAAGTTGATAAAAAGAAGAAGAAAGGAAAGAGATCTGTAGATGAGCAAAGTAAATTTGATCCTGTAGCCCCAACTAGTCTACCAGTTGAAAAAACAACTGACGGTCTACTACAAGTACTTGGAATTGGAAAAGCAACGTGGTAGCAGAATTGCCTTTTCAATTTATTATAATCAAGTCATAACTTTGTAGAGAAGAAATTAATAAATGGAATAAAAGTTGTCAAACAAAACATTAAAATTGAAAGTATGTTGGTTATAGAATCTAATCCTGACATCTGATATTGTAGAATTTACATCCTGAATAGCAAAATTGATTTATTACTCCTTTGTATCAGTAATTACCTATTCTATTGTTCATTATAACATTTTCATCAGTTACGTATACATTTAAAATGAGACATTTATCAACTGTTTTGCTCCTGTTTTTGTTACATTGTGTCACTTCTTTTCCTGTGAATGACAAGGTAAAGATTTTTCTTTGTTTTACATACAGAAAAATAATTTTTTTCTCTTTAAGTAGCCATTAGCCTACAATTTTAAAGCTAGCAATGGCGTTTGGATTTTTATTCCACATTCATCTGAAGTTGATTTTTTGGTAACAAGAAATGAAGAACAAGGGAAATCTGATAATGACAACATATTTTATGATGACACCATTCTTCGGGGGCATGACAGTGATTTGAGTAGTTCAGAAGATACAAATCAAAGAAAAAATGGAAATCCTTATTCACTGATACCATTAAGAAGTAACAATGATTTGTCAGATTCCAGCAGCAGAGAAGCATTTCGTATTCAGGATGCAGTACAAAATGAATTTGGAACAAAAGTTGAAGTACGGCCTTTCAAAACTGAAGATTTGGATGATGATAATGCAGCACCACCTGTAGTAATGTTGGTAACGGATTAATTTTTAAATTACATCTTGTATTATCAGAAAATAAAGTATAATTATAACTAAAACGACAAAGTTTTATATCAATATTCATTTATTTCCTTTTTAGTTCGCTTTTTTAGAACAAAATAAAAAAATTTCCAATTTAATTTTTCCGCCATTTTCCTATTGGTTAAGGCCACCGCCATATTGCGATGCTACTGACACCCAGTGAGAATTAGTTGAAGTTTTTATTCTATCATATCAGCAGGTGGCGGGAATATATATGCGAGGGAATATGGCAGCACTGAAGTGAAAGTGTGTGAAACCGGTACAGAACTCGCGGAGTAACTAACTAACTAAGTAAACAACAAGTATATTTTTAAAACTGTAATTAAAGCCAAAATCCATTTCTTTCAGTTGATCGCCATGGCTGATTCAAACCAAGCAAGTGCAGATACATTCCGTATCCTACTAGCAACCGACAATCATTTAGGATACGCTGAAAAAGATGCAGTAAGAGGCAAAGACGCGATCGTAACATTCGAAGAAATTCTTGCCCAAGCAAAAGAGTTGAACGTCGACTTTATTTTACTCGGCGGTGATTTATTCCACGAAAACAAACCAACGCGTACATGCATGCACTCGTGTATGCGCCTTCTACGCAAATATTGCTTGGGCGATGATCCAGTGCGATTTCAATTAGTGAGTGATCAAAACGAGAACTTTAAACACAACACGTTCCCAATAGTAAATTACGAAGATCCGAACATTAACGTGAGCATTCCTATTTTCTCCATTCACGGAAATCACGATGATCCGGCAGGCGGCGGTCAGCTGAGTTCGATGGATCTTTTAAGCGTGTCTGGACTTGTCAATTATTTTGGAAAATGTCTCGATTTAGAAGATATCACTATTACTCCGTTGTTGATGCAGAAAGGAAAAACTAAACTCGCTTTATATGGTCTTGGATCCATCAGAGATGAAAGATTACATCGTGCTTTCGTTGCAAAAAAGGTTAAATTTTTAAATTTTAATATTTGGTTGTGTTTCGATTGATTTTTATTTTTATTTTTTTTCAAAAGGTTAAAATGTTGAGACCGTCTGAAACGACCGAGGATTGGTTTAATATTTTCGTGTTACATCAAAATCGAGTTAAGCATGGACAAACGAATTACATTCCTGAGGACTTTCTGGACGATTTTATCGATTTAGTATTTTGGGGCCACGAACACGAGTGTCGAATTGATCCGGAACCGGTCGGAACTAAGAAATTCTTCATTTCACAACCGGGTATTATTTTATTTTTATTTATTTATTTTATTATATGAAAAATAAATTTATATTTTATTTTTAAAAATTATTGCAGGTAGTTCGGTTGCAACGTCACTCTGTCCTGCGGAAACAAAACCAAAACACGTTGCGTTGCTCGAAGTGTGCGATAAACAGATGAGAGTCACAAAAATTCCTCTGGAGACCGTCCGTCAATTTTATTTTGACGAAATAATATTGAGAAATACGAGTTTGGATTTAAATGAAGGCAATGTGACGAATAAAGTGACGCGATATTGCTCTGAACGTATCTCGGAAATGATAAGAAGAGCTTCACTCGAACACAGCGGTAACGAAAACCAACCAACTCAACCTCTTATTCGATTACGAGTCGAATACGAAGATACGAACGAAATGTTTAGTCATAATCGATTCGGGCAGACTTTTATAGACAAAGTTGCGAATCCGAAAGATATGATTTTGTTTCAACGGAAAAGAAATACGGGTGTTAAAAAGGAGGATGAAGAAATGGACGAAGAAGCTTATAATCTCGCTTACAGAGTAATTTAAAGAAATATTCTCAGTGTTTTATTATTTTATTTATTTATTTATTTTATTACTTATTGAATAGCTCGAGAATTTGGAAGTTGGGAACATCAGTGCTGTCGATTTAGTGAAGGAATATTTTGAGAAATCAGAGGATAAGAAGAAAATGTGTCTACTATCCGAGAAAACGTTCGGTGAAGCGGTTCAGGAGTTTGTTGATAAAGAGGAACGTGAAGCCATTAACGAATATATAAAATATCAAGTGAATAAATGTCGTAATGCTTTGAAAAATAAACCCGTAACAAACGAAGATGATGTGAATACTTTTATCGAACAATATAGACTGGAATACAACGCTACAAACGACGCAGAAGAGGTTTTCATACAAACAATTTACAATTTTTTTTTTATTTTATTAAATGGAATTTTTAAAATTTTATTTAGATGCAAGAAGTGATGAGAGAAGCGAGGAAAAAAGCAAACGAAACTTCAAATGCAGGTTCTGATGACGAAGCGAATATATCTGATATAGAAGATGTCGATGAAGAGGTCGAGGCACCACCAACTAGGGGTCGTGGACGAGCCAGAGGCCGAGGCAGAGCGGCACGATCCAGTAGTTCAACTACTAGAGCAACAAGAGTAATTTTATTTTTTTGTGTGCAATGGCGCATTGTGTCATGTTGACGGATTCCCATAAATTCGAAATTTTGAGGTTCCTTAGCGCAAAATATCGATAAACATCTCAAAATCGATAAATCTGACAATATATGATGAATTTTTAAGTGGATTTTAAGAGAATTTGGAGAAGTTTTTGATTTGTGTAATTAAATTTTTAACTAATTTCGTTTATGAACTTAACAACTGAAATTGGGGCTCATTTGGGGCCGTGGGCTAGTGCCCAGTGAGCCCGTATGTCAATGCGCCTCTGTTTGTGTGAAATGATTTGATCGTTAATTTTCTCTTTAATATTTTTTTAGGCTGGGTCCCGAGCTCGCGGTCGAGGTAGAGGAAGTAGAGGTTCGACAACTACTGCTCCCGATATGTCATCGTTTTTTGATACTCGTACAACACGAAGTAGTGCTGCAAGTTCGTCGAGTAACACTTCGCGAGCAACCAAGCGACCTCGCATGAGTTCTCAACGAGGAATCAATTTTTCCGACGATGATAGTGATGAAGAAGAGTTTTAGACTTTTGTGCGGTTTTGTTATTGATTTTTTGACTCGCTTTTTTTCATAACTAGATGGAGACACTGTTAGTTTCATGGCAACGATTGTTTACCTTAGTTACAAAATGGTTGCTTTGTGTATTTCCGAGTGTAGTTTACAATTATTTTGAATGACTTTTTGTGTTTTTATATTGGAATTCGAATAATTTACAGATAATTTTGTAATTTATACGCAAGGATAAAAATGATTCCCAACCGAAAACAATCAGATGTTGGTTTGATTTATTTGATTTTGTATAATTTGTTAATCTATTTAATTTTTCTGGTTATTTCAACTTCTTCACAGCGTAAGTCGGTGTCACGAGCGAGTAAAAGCGACACTTCGAGTACAACATCGTTTGCACCTTCGATAGATGTAGGCTCGGATGAACCTTCGGCTTTTTATCAAGTATGTTACTAATTTTAAGGAAAATTTGTTTTAAAATAATTTTTTTTTTTAAATTTTTTGTAGCATATATCCAGAAAACGAAGTCATCCACCTATAATGCAACCTGACTCGTGGACAAAATCAGCACCGTTTAAGGAAAAACGACAATACCGATTTCTCAGTGATTCAATTGGAAATGCGTTTTCACAATCGGCTAAAGACTTAACCTTGAAAACATTGCCCCAAAGAAAGGATGTTCCCGAATTAACCGCAGCTGCTGCTTCTAGTGGGGCATCAAAATTTAATTACACTCGTCGTGACATGAATTTTGCAAGACGAACTCATAAACATATGAAATTAGCGGCGGTTCCTCCACCAGCTGTACGATTTCCACCAAGTCCGCCTATGTCACCGATGGCGCAGAGGAAAGTTATGGCTGATATTGAACATAAAAATGAATCAAAAATGACGCAGTTATCGGAAAACGACTTTGAGGTTCATTTTACATAAAAAGTTTTAATTATTTTGAAAAAATTTTTGAATTTAATATATTTTTTTAAAAATTTTACAGCGATATCATTTTTATTTAAAACACAAAATTAATGGCGATATGGTGGATCCAATTCCAGATTACGTATTAAAAAATATCGATTTAAAAATCAGCCCGAAATTAAAGCAACGTCGCATGCAACAGCTTATATTAGTCGACTTATGGGAGGAAGTTAAGAACGATTATATAATGAGTGTTCGGAAAGCTATCAGTAAATTATTAAAATTAAAATTTTTTTATTTAAAAAAAAATTTGCTAATTTTTTAAAATGTATTTTGTAGTGGATTATATTTTACTTGACGACGATGAAAAGAAGCGTCTGAAAATTCCATCATCACCGCCTACTTTTCCTGTACGAACGATTCGCGGCCCGAGTCCATGGCATATGGAATTTAATTTTATTAAGAATGAGTTGAAAAAAGTTGAATTTACCACAAATCCAATTATAAGGACAATTAATAAAATATGGATGGACAAGTAAAATGAAAATTTCAATAATAATAATAATAATAAATAATTAATTTTATTTTTAAACTTTCACCAGGTTTAGATACGTGAAATTTATAAACATGAAAGAGATTCCAGAAACCCATCTTCCGATGTCCGTTGACGAGTTTGAGTCTCTTGTAACCGATTACGTACGAGCAAAAACTAATCTTCTGATTAAAGAGTAATTTTACTTTGATTTTATACAATATTTCATTATTTTTTTTAATATTGATATTTTAATATTTTATTTTGTCACAGATGGATCCCACAATGCGCTCAAGTTTTTACTGATCAGTTACAAGATTGGGCTGTGTTTGTTCCTCAAGAAAAAGATGGTACTTTGACCAAAGTTCATAAATTTTTCGAGTGTGTTGCGGCATTGATGAGCAATCAACTTAGAAAAATGGTTACATACTCGTTTAACGATTTTGTAAAATTTTTATTAGTATATGAGGTAATATTTCTAAATTAATTCGATAAAATTGAAGAAAATATTATGCATTTTTTTTCTTTTTCTTTTTAGGACGGTAATGATTTCAACGGCGAGTATTACGATCTCTTATTTGTCAAACAAAATATTTTAAAAATCAAAGTCTATGTGAAAGACAAAAAAATTTGCTTTGATCCAACATTGGATGACATCTTAAAATTACTACAGAGAATATTTGAGTTGATTTTATCATGTAATCAGCAAATACCAAGAGTTGAAAAAGAATTATTTCCTGAAATGAAGGATCAAGCACTGTTTTTGCGGGCTGTGGATTTTAATGAAGAACACATGCAAAAACTTTATAATAGAGCAATAAAAATTTTTCAGGCAAATCTAGTTGGACCAGTAAAGTAACAATAAATTAATATACAAAATAAGTTAATTTTATTTAAATATATATTTTTTTTTGTCAAGATATTTGAATCAATACAATAAATATTTGAATTTGATGGATGGCCAAGCTGAAAAAAGAGTGATTAAGTTTTTAGAAGATAGACTGTTGTCGTTAAGAGAATACGGAAAAGTAAAATAATATATTTTTATTTCTAGTTTATTCATTTTTATTTATAAATTTTATTATTTACAGAAAATAAATGAAATTGCCGCAACTCGCGATGAAATAATCGAAGGCCGTTACACTGTGCAGTTGAATTTGTTTGGACTTGCAACTGACGATGTTATTTCTGTTTTATCTGGTTATGCCGAGCAACTGCGATTGCGAGTTCTTGATTATATAGTTTCAACCAATAGGGAGAAGAACAGAGAGTAAATATTAATTTTCTTTAACGGTTTTGATTTTAAGTTTTAATTTTTTAAAATTTTTTAAAGAATTTGTGCCGCTTTTGAAGAGATTGCTGCTAGAGCCGGAGAAACACCAACAACAACTGAAACTATTGTAAACTTAGCTTCGTTCATGGATGACGTATGTGCTTCTCACTTTTACTTAATTTTTATTTAAAATCTAATTTACTTTTCTATTTTATAGTGTGAGAAGAAAAAATTAGTCAAACTGAAAGGGGATATTGGAATCAGTGCAATGCATCTATCATTTTTGCTCGAACATGGAATGATTACATGTAAAATTTAATTATTTTCATTTATTAATATATAGAATAATTACTTATGAATTTCTATCATCAGCGGAAGATATTCAATTAAACAACAAAGTCTTTAATTGGCCATCGGAAGTGAAGAGAATGATGGACATGTGCCAGATTTATCTGGTATCTCGCCGAGAACTCGTGGAAGAGTCTCTGCACAAACGTGTTCGACTTTTCGATGAAAAACTCGTCAGTTTAAACAAAGAATTGGAGACTTTTAAAAAGAAAGATCCCCCGGTTAGCTATTAAACTAAGAAATAAATTGTAAACCGTATTTAATTTTAATATGTTTTAATTTTTTATAAAACAGATTCTTAGTATCGATGAAATTAAGAAAAACGCAGACATCATCGCTAGGATTTCAAAAACACTAAGGCAACGACTACGTCGATTTGACTCGTACATTTGGCTCCATATTCCTGCACAATAAATTAAAAATTTAAAAAATTGCATAATTTTAAATATAACGCGCTCTACATTTAAT
>JAQFZO010003330.1:0-10181 GCA_034695885.1 Geophilus flavus | reverse complement strand
CAATTGCAATTCAGATTGCACGGACAGTTAGGGAAGAAGTTAGCTCTTGCATTTTTTGACTGGAGCATTGTCGAAATATGAAACCAATACCAAAATGTTGCACTCATCACTGCAATCATTTTATCCCGTAGAGTCAAAGCTGTAGGACCGAGTTATGACAGTATTTAACAACAAAGTGTAAAATTTTTGTGCGACAAAAATTTATTTGCTTACGTACTGTAAATTTACTGACTATAATTTTACATGAAGTATTTATTTTGCACAATCTAAATATTGTACGATGTTATCGTACTTTTTTGCTTCTTCGTTGACGATGCAAGGAAGTATGAAATAAACTGCGTTTACCACCAAAGTGATGGGAAATTTCGTGGCAACGAGGCATTTGCACGATGTGTCTAATTCGGGTACGTCACCTTCGCATCTTACTTTAATATTCTCATTATCTTTACTCAAGAGGGTCACCTTGTTGATTCGGACTTTATGATCGGCTTTAGTGACTTTAGTTTCGAAAGCGATTCTCACTTTACGCCAACTGAAGTTCATTTTACCGGTGACGATATCTGACCTCTTCCTTCTGCCGATGCTGACACCACCGCCACCGATGTTCGGTATTTTGGGCATAGTACCATTGCCAAGATTGATTGGTTGACATTCCGTGAGTTTCAACATGTCACTTATGCCCATTGTCGGAATTCTGGCGTTATTAATGGCATCGGTTGAATCTTGTTGCTTGTTTGGAGGACAAGCGCTGATTTTAGCAAATGTCGCACTTTGTTGGATGATGCCTGGAATTTTGCTCGGACTGGATGAAATATAAGAATTGAAAGTTTCTAACCCGAATAACTCCTTATCAGGTGTCTCTTAACATCGATACTTACTCCGTAGGCAACTCCAGCAGACACATGATGTAGATTTCTGGATAAGTGACGTGGAAAGTGCTGCGAGTTTCAGCATCGGTTATCGTTGTCGTGACTTCACTTCCTTCCGTTTGTGTTATTCCACTGAGACCTGTTACTCTACAGTCTTTTGTTGGCGGCGGACTTACCATTGAAACGGGTTCTACTCTGAAAATTTGTTAAAATTGTCAGAAAAATGCATAAAATTTGACGGAATGTCTTGAAGCCTAGTTCACATGCACCGTGCATAAATTGTACAAAATCCAAAATTTTTAGATTTTGGATTTTTAAACCTTTAGAAAATTCTTGACGCAAGTTTGGATCAAGGGGTGTCATTTTTTCCTGTCTCTACTGGTTATTGACTTGATTCGTGAAATTCTCGACCCGAATTCCACTCGTTAATCCATAATTTTCGAAAATTATCTCTTTACTCGTGAAATTACGTGTGAGCAGCAGCTAGACTCTCTAGGCTAGTCTAGTTCACATAGGGGTCATTAGTGTAGTAATAAAATGATAATTGTGAATTCTGTACCGTATGACATGCGTCACATACGAACAACGGTACGTACCTACTTTCTATATCGTCGGCGCTCATAACAGGACAATTGTGTATTTTTTCGTCGTTAGTTAAAAATTGACAACTTGGAAATTGACGCAGACAAAAAAAAATGCGTGCATACTATGATAGGCAATACTCACTCCTTCACCATGTCGCCAACCGATTGAATCGCACTCTCGGCTTTGATGGTACATTCTTCGTCCACCTCTGAAATTTCATATTTGTTTGATGATTTTAATCGACAATTCCTCTCTCGCTAACTTACCTCCTCTAACGCTGCAACACACGGCGACGAGAAGTATGATGATGTTTGCTAGAATCATTTTACAGTGTGTTCACTGTATTTCTGGGGTTTATATATAGTCATGATTTTGCTCGCATGACCATGTACACAATTCAAATGAATTTCCGTTGTAATTGTGTTTTATAAAAGCTGCGATGATTAATAATAAATTTCTTTTGTACGGTACTCACATTTTCCTGTCTTGCAACATTTCACTGTATTATTTGGGAACGATGATTTGGGGTTCAAAAGCCTTTGAATGTATAAAATTGTGAATATCATTGAAAATTTTATTCAAATTAACAAATATTCGTTCAACAGCACTGATGTCATTATTTTTTTCTGCTTTGCATACCATTGTCCGAACGATGGCATTTTCCTAAAAAACCCCAAAACTTTTCATCCCTAAAGCAACTTAAAAACGCTATAGTAGCGAAAGTATCGTTCGTATAGACGATTTCTAAGGATTTTTTGTGGCGTAAAAAAAGTGTCCCGAATCTTTAACGGTTTCCAAGATAATACAACTTTTTCAAATGCTGTTTTTGGTTTTTTGCATTTATCTCGAAAACAAATAAAGATGTCCTAATTCTGAAAAAAGATTTGGACTCGCGGCACTTTTTTACGCCCGTACGTCTAATTTGGTGCTCCTTCAATTCAAACGATGATCATCATCCACCAACAACCTCTTTGCTCACCTGCAAGACTTTGCCCCAGAACAAAAAAATTTACTTTTTTTGGAGTAGTTATTACTAAAGTGTAAGAAAGTGTCCTTCATCTAAAACTGTTTCAGAATTACGCTAAGTTTATTAGTTTTAAAGATATACAATAAATGGAAAAAATATTATGACACAAAATTATAAATTAATTACCGTACTGTAATGTTCGCTGTCGTTTTGTTAATTTTTACTGGATTTCCAGTGTGATTCAATTATTTGACATGTCAATCGATTTATTCAAATTGCGAACAACGCCAGTTGCAGTTACTCCAAAATCCGGCTGTAAAAAAAATAAATAATTAATAAATTCCACTTTTTCGCATAAAATTTCCGAATTTTACGTCGCCATCCGAGCGAAATTATGAGAGGATCATTGCATTTCAATTGTTTTGTTGTATACCATCGATGTTGTTTGAGCTTAACCTGAAAAATTTACATTAAATTAGAATTTGTTTGTGTAAACTGATGATTTACTGATTAGTGGTTACGTAATGCATTTTGTATGTGTATGAGTGAGGCTCGATTGGATGCCTTGCTGGATATGGAAAAGAAAGAAACAAAGACTATCACTTTAATCAACTGTAATTCAATCCTTGTTTCAAAAAAAAAATTAATGAGTTATTTGATAACCAAACATCCGCCACTATTTTATTTAATAATCATAAACACATAAGAGTGAAACCTAAATCACCAGAAACAACCATGAGAATTACAGTAAAGACCTTTTCAATCGCCTTTATTTTCTTGTTGAATTTTCAACTGATAATTGCAATCAAAAGTAAGATCGCTTATAAGGGCAGATTTGGGTATAGATCTAACTTATAGAATGATCAAAGCCGGCTGCCCCGCAAAACTCTGATCGTCCCTGTTCGATTCAAACTACTGTATATTCATATACAACTGTCTTCTTTCAGATTACACTACGCATTGCTATGGTCGTAACGCTGATGATTCTGGTAAATCGAAGGCAGGTCCTCTGAACTATGCCATTGATGTTTTCATCGACAACGAAACCAGGTGTACTTTAAAAAACACATTCAATCTAGTAGCTCGTACTACACATAGGGTAAAGATGACGTCGGCTAGGATTCCTCCTGGGGGTTGCGGAATGTTTTCGTTTTACGCGGACGTGTTCAAAGATGTATATTTTATTCAACATTATATATGCGAAGAATACGGCTTTGTTTTGCTCATGGAAGTTGACGTTAGGTATAGTGACCCTAGCGAATACGGTATATGGGTGAGATCGTTCGGAAATGCCGAAAACATAGTTCACTTTGATTGGGATGCCCCCAGAAGAGGAAGGAAGCCAACGCTTAAAATCATTTTAAGTGAAAGGAAAAGGTTTTGTCCATGCATTGACCAAAATATACTTGAAACGCATAAATACAAGTACTTGGATTATTGATTTCGCATTTGTATTTTCTTTATTGATTGAATAAATATGTATTATTATTGATGTTTATTGATTGAATTACATGATACGTAATTTCATGAGTTGTATGTTGGAGTCGGATGACGTCATTTTGCTTCGATCAGTCGATCGAACCTTTGTGACCTCCGTCGATTGCTATGGTTTGTCCAGTCGTGAAGGAAGAGTTTTCCGACGCCAGGAAAAGAACAGTTCGACCCACGTCTTGCACTGTGCCGATTCGGCCCATCGGATGTTTGGATCTGTTCAATTCCATCAACTGAAATAATGTTATAAATAAATAAATAAATAAATATACAAATAATTCAACTTTAGTAATAAAATTTTTTCATTTGCCTTTTCTATTTCTTCTTTACTCAATCCAAGACGATCGTAAATTGGGGTTTCGATCACACCAGGTCTAAAATAGCATAAAATTTGTTTTAATCCAAAAATAAAATGAATACACTAGCTAACTATAACTAACTTACTGTACTGAATTGATTCTCACGCCTTTTGGCGCCAAATCTAAATTTAAAAATTTTTTTTTTATTAAAACATCAATTTTGTGCCTTTCGCATATTTACCGATCGCGCTACAGCGAGTGAAATGATCCACAGCAGCTTTAGACATAGCGTAGGCAGCCATATTAGCCCACTAAAAGATCGAACAGTGCAGATTTAATAACATTTCTGCATAATTTAGTCATCAATTTTACCCCTGAGAGCGCAGCGACGCTTGAAATGTTCACAATGTTCCCTAAAATTGAAATTCAATATTAAATTTAATCAAAAATGAAATAAAAAAAAATAAAATTTTGAAATAAACCTTTTGATTTTATTAAATGTGGAACTGCTTCTTGAGACAGCAATACCACAGATCTGACATTCACTCGCATGATGTCATCAAAATCCTTCATGTTTATTGCAGGCAAGCCACCCAGTTTTGATATTCCAGCATTATTCACAAGGACGTTGATTTTCCCAAACTTGTTGATCGTTTTTAACACGATCAATTTGACGTCATCGTCGTTGGCCATGTCAGCAGTGATGCACAACAACTAATCGACAAATTTTTAATAATTTTAACAATCTTTTTTATTTAAAAAAAAAAATTATCACCTTATCCTTAGAAAGACCGACATCGACGCATTTTTCGGCTGTATCCTTGAGATTTTTCTCGTTTCTACCTACCAATGCAATGGCACAACCTTGTTTTGCGAATTCAAGTGCAATTCCTGCACCGATTCCCGAGCTTGCTCCTGTTTATTCGACGTTATTTAGTGATAAAATGAAGTTAAATTTGGTTTTACCTGTTACTATGGCAACTTTGTCCTTAAAATCCGACATTTTGATGATAATTCAAAATGAAGTGACACTTTGATTGAATTCACTGTGGTTTATAGTTTGAACTGAAGCGACGAGACAACTTTTATATTGCAATAAAGCTGCTGACTCATTTAATGGCAGTTATGTAATGTAGTTGAAGTTTATAATAACATACGACCTCGATCTTTTCTCTTCCTCTTTTATATAAACAAAAATAAATTTTCTTTCTTTTTCTACATAACATCAGAATACAACATTTAATAAAAACAATTTTAAAAAAGATGTTCCTGTAAATGTTCAGTTATTCCATACTTTTATTATAAATTCCCTATCGGTGGTTTTTGGTATTAATATAATAATTTATAAACATCGTACCGTACACTGTATAATTTTTATTTCGTGTATGATTTACATATAAATTAATTTATCAAAATACAACTACGGTATCATAATTTTAGATTCGTTTTTTTTCTTAAAGTCGGTTACAAAAGTCCCTTACCGCCATCAACCGCTAGATTTTGGCCAGTAATGTACAACGCTTTATCCGATGCCAAGAAAATGATTGCCATCGAAGTGTCTTCGACTGTACCAAGTCGACCCATCGGATGTGCAGCTGCATTATTTTTCAATGACTACGATAGAAGAAACCTCACTATTACTTCCTAACTCACAAAGGTACAAATTTTTAAACATTCATAATTACTTCTTCCTCCATCGCTTTTGGAAATCCCGCGTTTGAGGCAAAATTGGTTGCAACTTGACCCGGTCTGAATATGAACACGATAAAAGTTGACTTTAATTTATTTTTTTAAGGAAATAAATCAATCCATAATCTTACAGAACTGAGTTTATTCTCACTCCTTTCGGTGCCAAATCTATTTTTTAAAAATATTTTTGTTTATAATTATACCGTACAATTTTCATTGTCGCAAAGTAACAACAAATACGTACCGGGTGCACTGCAACGAGTAAAATGATCCAAAGCTGCTTTTGTCATGGCATAAGCTGTGAAGTATGGCACCTAAAATAAGGTTTAATGAATAATTAGTTGGTAAAAGTGGTAAAATAGCAATATTCTGTATAATTACCGCATCACGCCCAAAGAAACTCGACACATTGACAATACAGCCTGAAAATCGAAACAAATTTGAAAAAAAATCCACAAACATAACCACTTAAGTTCAATTTAATTATTACCTTTTGTCTTCGTCAAATGAGGAACGGCCTCTTGCGTAAGCAGGACGACTGATCTGACGTTGACTCGCATCATTTCGTCGTAATCTTTCATGTTTATGTTGGGCAATGCACCCATTTTCCCAAACCCAGCATTATTAACCTAAAGGCAAACAAGTTTTTGCATGATTTTTTTAAACATTTCCTCCCTCCCATACGAGCAGAACAGAAATATATTGAGATTTGAGAACTCACCAAAACATTAATTTTCCCGAATTTGTCGATAGCTTTGGTCACAATTCCCGTCACTTCGTCATCTTTGTTGTGATCGGCAATGACGCACAACACTTTTTCACCACCGAGACCCGTTTTCACACACTTCTCTGCAGTACTTTTAAGATTTTGCTCGTTTCTACCAACCAAAACGACTGCAGAACCTTGTTTTGCAAAGTCGATGGCTACCTGAGCACCAATTCCACTACTTGCACCTAGATAAATTGGGGAGTAAAATCCCAACTCACGGTCACCGACTATATACTCTTACCTGTAACGATGGTAACTCTGTCTTTGAACTCTGACATCTCGTTGATATGTGGAATATGAACCGACCTGGAGTGTTTTACAAACAGTAATAACGTTACGAATCACGATACAGTATGTGTAAAAATAAATTTACAGTGCATCAACAATAACCTGCCTGATAACAATTGTTTTTATTTCCTGGTTTCAGTGCATTTCTTTGTTTCTTTAATTCGACCTACAATTTGTTTTTATTGAAACCTCTGTATAAACAAAGGTAAATTTCTTTTGTACACAACAGTACATAAGTAAAAATAAGGATGTTTTCCGTAACTGTTCCATATTTTTATTATAAATTTCCTATTGGTGTTTTTTAGTATTAATTTGGCAACTACCAAACACCATACAATTATTATCAAACTGTATTAGAAAATTAATCAAAACAAAATTGAATTTTTGTTAAATATTTTTAAAATTTATTCCAGGACTCCCTTAGTGCCGCCATCGACCGCTAACATATGTCCGGTGATGTACGATGATTTATCCGATGCCAGAAACATTGTGGCATTCGATATGTCTTCGACTGTACCTATTCGACCCATTGGATGCCCAGTTGCATTCTTCTCCATTAACTATGCCAGAAGAAAAGTTAAAATTAGTTCTTTACCCACATGTACAGCATTAGTTATTAATTACTATATCGATCATTGCTTTGGGTATTTCCGCGTTTGCGGCAAAATTGGTTTCGGTTGGACCCGGCCTGAACATGAAAAAAGTTTATTTTAATTTATTTTAAAGGAAGGAATATCATATCCTTACAGGACTGAGTTTATTCTCACTCCTTTCGGTGCCAAATCTATTTAAAAAAAATTGTTTATGGTAATTTTTTATCGTAATGATGTAAACGAATACCGTACCGAGTGCACTGCAACGCGTGAAATGATCCAAAGCAGCTTTTGTCATGGCATAAGCTGTAAAGTGTGGCACCTAAAATAAGGAATGATGAATAATTAATTAGTAAAACAACAAAATTCTATGTAATTACCGCGTCACGCCCACCGATACTCGATATATTGACAATACAGCCTGAAAATAGGAACAAATTTGAAAATAAAATCACTAATCTCAAATTTGTTACCTTTTGTCTTCATCAAATGCGGAACGGCCTCTTGCGTAAGCAGAACGACCGATCTGACGTTGACTCGCATCATGTCGTCGTAATCTTTCATGTTTATGTTGGGCAACTCACCCATCTTCCCAAACGCAGCATTATTAACCTAGGCAATAATTTTTAAAACGATTTTTAACATCTCTCCATCCAATTCTGAATATTACAAAAAGGGAACTCACCAAAACATTAATCTTCCCAAATTTGTTGATAGTTTTGTGTACGATCCCCGTCACTTCGTCATCTTTGTTGAGATCGGCAATGACGCACAACACTTTGTCACTACCGAGACCTGATTTCACGCACTTCTCTGCAGTGCATTTAAGATTTTTCTCGTTTCTACCCACCAAAACGACTGCAGAACCTTGTTTTGCAAAGTCGATGGCTATCTGAGCCCCAATTCCACTACTTGCACCTGAAACACGAGATAAATCAGAACAAAGTCCCAACTCACAGTCCCCGACTATACCCTTACCTGTAACGATGGTAACTCTGTCTTTAAACTCTGACATCTCGTCGATTTCTGGATGTATGATCCGCCCTGGAGTGTTTTATAAATCGTAATAACGCTGTGCATCACGGTATATGTAATAGCAAGTTACAGTGTAGCGACTGATAACAATTTTCTTCCATTTCCTCGTTATTCATTTCTTTTTGTTTATTTGTTTTATTCCACCCAACAATTTTTTTTTCTTTCTCTCGCTGTTTTTTCTTCCAATTAGGCCAAGGTCATAGAAAATCCGGTGAATCATTATTAAACAACAAATATATACCAAATAATAATTCAAATCAAACGTCAGGAATTATTTATTTTACCGGATTACTGTAGCCTATAATTATTATTCATTTCATACATGAATACATGATTAATGGTATAGAATCAAAATACAAATTAGATCATTTCAGATATTTTTTTTTGCTTAAAAATGTCAATCCAAAACTCCTTTACTGCCTCCATCGACCGCTAACATATGTCCGGTGATGTATGACGATTTATCCGATGCCAGGAACATGGTGGCATTCGATATGTCTTCGACTGTACCTATTCGACCCATTGGATGCACAGCCGCATTCTTCTCCAATAACTACGCCAGAAGAAAAGTTAAAATTATCGTGCCTTGTTTTGCAAAGTCGATGGCTATCTGAGCCCCAATTCCACTACTTGCGCCTAAAACACGAGATAAATTAGAGCATAAAGTCCAAACTTACCGTCACTAACCATACTCTTACCTGTAACGATGGTCACTCTATCTTTGAACTCCGCCATCTCGTTGATTTCTGAATGTATGATCCGTCCGGCAGTGACTTGTAAACCGAAATAACGCTAATCACGGATGTGAAGCTATTTATCATGTTATTCCACCCAACAATTTTTTCCTTTCCTTTTCTTCCTACTTCCAATTAAGCCAAGGTCATAGGAAAGTCCGGTATCAAAACAAACCTAACAAACTTTTATTTCTCTTCGAATCATGCGCAGTCATCACCAACGTCATCATCAAAAAACTCGTTAGTAAATAATTCAACCACTAGATGGCGCCACAACCTCAAAACCGAGCCAAAAACTAACAACTACGTAAGGAATAATTTAATTTAATTCCATCAACTTATCTTTTTTTCCCATCTCATATTTTTTCTCTTGTAAAACACAACTAATGGTTTTAAATTCCCATCTCATCTTCTACCAAATAAGTAATGTTTCGCTTCCTTCATAAAGGTGAGCAAATGGAGCAGGCAAAAAACTTGTCTGACATCAATCTATAATCTAGCTACATGGATCTTATGGTTTCCACGCTACTAAAATACCTTTTAAGGGCAACTAAATCCCCTGGAATATCTCTCGAGACGCTCATTTCCAAACGACGCATCTTAATCCGTATCGTTTTCGAGTTTCCCAAACTGTAAATGATTTTCAAAAAACAAATTCAGACGAGATAAAAAAGAAAAAAAATCGAATAAAAGTATCTATTCATAAAACCAGGTCGTAAAAACGAGGAAAACAACCCAATTGTACTTAACAACCCCACCTACGACATCCAAAACATAAAACAAAAGACTCGCACACCCATATTGAATGCCCTAATTCCCCATAATTCTTTGCGAACCCACATTAACGCTACTGCAAACGACA